>JAQFZC010004024.1:0-17121 GCA_034695205.1 Dicyrtoma fusca | reverse complement strand
CTAGTTTTGACCGTTTTGAAAAAGTGTTATTTACTAGTTTTGACCGTTTTGAAAAAGTGTTATTTACTAGGTTTGACTTTTTTGAAAAAGTGTGATTTACTAGGTTTGAGCTTTTTGAAAAAGTGTTATGTACTAATTTTGACCCTTTTGAAAAAGTTAATTTCTAAACACTTTTGTAAAGCATTATTTCCATGGTTCCCCAGTTCCAAATAGGTCACGTCTACTTTCCCCTAGTTTTTTTGTGTAAATCCCATGTTTTACCCTCTGTCAAAATGCTGAAATCCCTGTTTGCACTTTTTAAAAGTGCTAATTTATTGCTTTACTCCTTTTAGACGAAGCATAAAGCTATTTTTCAATTGTTGAAAGGTTAACTTCGTTTTTACGCGCTTTTTTAAAACGTGATTATTATTTTCCCCTTTTTTTCAAAGCCAAGATTTCCAGCCCAAATCGTATGACGCTATATTTGCAAGGCTCCCATCCCATCCGTGGACTATTATTTGGTGTAGATAGGAGATTGTATCCAGTACTAGTATAGCTTTCGATTGTATGCACAATGTATGTATATAGTGATTGAGACAAAAGTGAGAGGAGAGGGAGCTGATTGAGTTTTTCTCGAAAGATAAATACCAACTTTTCCACTATTCCCACAATTAATAGTCAATGCATGTGTAAGTAAAATGTGAGTCGTTGTACGACAGTCAAAATACCTAAAAGTGGGGCCTCTGGTTGTTGGTGCGGTGGAAAATGTGGTGGGGCTGGAATTGTTTTCACAGTTTTAGATTTTGTGCCCGTAGCATAGGTATATGTCGTACATCCAAAAAATATTTATCAGAAAGTAAATCCTTTCACTGATATTTCCCTAGTTTACTTTTACTCTACTTACGATTAGACAAACCGGCTGAGCCCGGCAACGGCAACGGACGGCATAGCTCCGGCTCGGGAGCTGAAGCCAAAAAGCGAAAGAGCACACAAAAATTCAATGATTCACATCCATCCATCCGTCCCTTGAATCTTCCCAATGAGCAATGAGCTATACAGATTGGAATCTAAGAACTACCAATAAGAAGTGAGAGGAGACTGACGGGGATTTATGTAGGGTAATTGTATCCCTGTAGAATGTAAAGAGGAGCATATCGTATGAATTTATTTGATTTTTTTTCATGGTATTTTGCACCGAAAAAAAACGTCTTGGTGCACAGATAGTCTGTAAAGTGATGGGCAAGAGCAAATGGATATCATCATGTAAAAAAAAAGGCTTTGGAAAAGTATCCATCTTCTCTGTCTGTTTCACTGTTTATTGTTTGCTTCGGGAGGAGGTTGATTTTCAGGGTATCATGTCAAAGTGGGTAACTCATATCCAGGCAGAGAAAGAGAGAGAGAGACAGAGATAGCGATGGCCTGTATCTGTATCTGTTGTGTCTGTATTTTGGTGGCGGATTGAGGATTTGTGACGACTGCAGCTAAGTGCTCAAGCTTCTGAAGCTGACTGAAATAAAATGATGGTAGGGACTTATAGTATAGCTATATCTATATAGCTATAGCTATAGCTAGGGAGCCCGTGTGCAACTGTGCTACCTATGTATAGGGCGTAGAGATGTACGATAGATGGATCGTTATCTGTCTTGTCATTTAGGGATAAATTGGCCACGATTTATTTGCTCGTTCCTTTTCACACGCTTGTTATTTTCTCGGCTCTATTATTGCCATTGACACACTCCTCTCTCTCTCTCTCTCTCTCTCTCTCTCTCTCTCTCTCTCATGGTGAATATCTTTGGAATTAATTGAGGAGATGGTAAACTAGTTACTCTTACGTGTTATATCGGGCTGTATCCACTTTCCCTTTGTATTCCCATTCCGTATATTTCTTTTAGTCCCAGTCGTATTGGATGAAGGGGCTTTCCAATTTTGACGTTTTTCAAATGTGTAAATATCTATTGTTGTGGCTATTTTTCAGAATGTTGAACTTTTGAATATTGAGCACTTTTGAAAAAGACCCATCTATATTGCTTTGGCCACCTTTTCAACATGTTTAATGATTTGCACTTTTGAAAATGGCTGATTTATTGTTTTACATATCTTTTGAAGATCCTGCAGTGATTATTCGCATTTTTGAAAAAGGCCAATTTACTCTTTTACACGCTTTCAGAATCGAATCTTGAAATCATAATTTGTACCTACTTTTCAAAATTGCCAATTTACTGTTTTACTCGCTTTCAGAATGAAATCTTGAAATCATAATTTGTAGGTACTTTTCAAAAGTTTCAATTTACTGTGTTTTGTACACATTTTCAAAACGTTAATTAATCATTATTTTTGAAAAGTCTATTTATGGTTTTTACCTCTTATCAAAATGTTCAAATCCCGATTTGCCTTCTTCAAAAGAAGTAGCTTTCTAACTAATTCTAGCTAATTTGGGCCAAATTAGTGACCCCAAATTGTACACACATGACGTCATAGTTGCATGGCTCCTCATCGCTCCCACTCTACGTGGGTAGGTATAGGTACATAGTATGTGGAGTTACAATGCAATGTTGATGATGAGGATGATGATGATGCTGGTGGTGTGTTAAAGAATTGGACGCGCGCGGCCGAGGAAGGAAGGAAGGGAAAAAAGGCGAGAATAACATTGAACAGAGAGGAAAATAGAACGCTCAATTCGACTTGCCTCCAATTAGTGGGCATTATGAGGACTGAGGCTGATGTATAGCTTTTTGGATGGATAATGAAGGGTATAGATTTAGAGATGAGATACGACCCACCGTACTAATCCACAATAATACCGTCATGGTGAGCATTTAGAGGAATACAGAGATGAATGTATCTAGGATTCTAGGTAATGCATTGCACTGGTAGTAATGAAAAGTTCCTATCACACGTGGAAAGATGATGCATGCATCTGGCCCTTGGTCTTGGTCTGGGTTGTTGTTGGTACAGATTTTATTATTCAGAGATTCTGAATACTTCCCTGATCGCACTTTGACTTTACCTAATTGTAGAGCTATGCTCAGTACCCCGTGTATTATGGTTTCAATTACCCTCCATTGATTTATGTAAGTGTGTTGTGAGGTGGATGGCTTTTTGGTATGCTATCAGGATTCATTCACTCCACTTCACTGCAGCCAGCACTATTTGTGTGTGTGTGTGTGTGTGTGTACGAGACTCAGCAAATTATATTCAAACTCGAAAAAATAAATTGGGTTTTGACAGTGAAGTGGGCGCTGAGCGGACGCATAATAGCACATTGAGCATTTCAAGGGGGAAAATACACCAGGAATGATTTAAGTCCTTTACACTTGGAATTCGGTTGGGTCACAAAGTCACAATGCTATGAACAAGGTTATTGGAATTAGCTATTGGAATTCTCATTTTTAAGTACCTTGGGTTATTTGGGTACCTACGCCGGATTTGGAGTTTCGAGCTTTGAAGAGTTGGAAGGGCAAGTTTTATTATATTTATTTTGTTGTTGGTTGTAGTCTTAGTTGTGGTATGGCTTGCCATGTGGTTGGTTAGCTATGTACTATGTAATTATGGCTCGTACCTTTACGTTAGCTATAAAATGAATCGGCACTGTCTTACTGTTATTGCCTGTACACTCTCACTCACAGTTCAGCTGCGAGCAAATCAATATTTAAATTGCAATGTTGTATTAATATTTTTGTAATGGCTATATTTGAGCTTCCCGCATCTCCAACGTGTTAATATTATTATTAGTTTTACGCAATGGAAAATATTGTGGGTTATGGAGCCTTGCAACTATGACGTCATTTGGGTCATGGGGGTCAACTTGGGCTTGGGAAGTTGCTTTAAAGGAAGGCTCAAACAGGAATTGAGCATTTTGAAAATGTGTAAAAAGACTAAATACAGGTTTTTTAAAAGTGCAAACTAGCATTTTAATTTTTAATCTTTTGAAAAGGTGTAAAAACAATAAATTGGCCTTTTTCAAAAGTGCAAATTATGATTTTAGCCTTTTGAAAAGGTGTAAAAACAATAAATTGACCTTTTTCAAAAGTGCAAATTACGATTTTGACCTTTTGAAAAGGTGTAAAAGCCATAAATGACCCTTGTTCAAAAGTGCAAATAAGGATTTGAACATTTTGAAAAGGTGTAAAAACAATAAATTGACCTTTTTCAAAGGCGCAAGAAAAGCTTTTAACATTTCTAAAAAGAAAGCAGAGCAAAACCAGGTACATATTTACACCTTTCAAAAATGCCAGTTTATTCTACAATCCATTTTGTCATAGTTGGAAAGCCCCTTGTGGGGTACGCGAGCTCTGTAGGTAGGTTGGTAATTGAAATCCGCCATATATTTTTCCTATTTGGTTTATACATTTTGAGAAGTCATTACCACGCTTACTTTAGCTATCCTTTGCTTTGGAATGATTTGCCGTGGAGCCGATAGTAAAATATTTTTGAGACACATGAACATGAGCGAAGAATACTGTAAGATCCTTGTTTCTCTCTCTCTCTCTCTCTCTTGCGGCATCGTAAAATTCGAGCTTGTCCATTTGATGAAAATTTATACACTAGGGCACACCCAGACCAAAGGATTTTTTTCGCGCTATACATTTCCCCTAAAGTCTCCATGCATCAGGGTCGGTTTGACACCATATCTGTACTTTATAAATATTACACTTAACTCCGGACTTTGGTCGGCACTCTAAAATTCTCAGTACTGATACACTGATACTAGTATTTTTGCGTTTCCTTCAGTGTGTACACAGATCCGTCCGTAGTGTATTGTGGGTACCAAAGAAAGTATTAAGTTACAACTTATGTACAAGTACCTATTTCCATTGCATTGCATTGGTTATCGCTATGGCTCTGTGTGTGCATTAAAATTTTTGCATATTCCTTTTTCAAAGAGCCATTGTGGCTTATGAGCTGAGCATGTGTAAGACGGCGGATGAGAGGGAAGTTCCAGGGGATCTGGAAGCATGTAGCATACGTTTTAAGCTCAGTTAAGGAGCTTAAAGTATAAAGATGATGATCACGCTTTGGTTCATTGGGTTTTAGTTGATAGTTATTCAGGGTAAACCAAAGTTGAAGCCAGAGCCAGAGCTAGAGCCAAGCCAAAAAGCCATCCTATAGAGAGAGATATCGGTAGAGAGAGAGAGAGAGAGAGATAGAGAGGCGACAGAGATATGCGGATAGGATGTTTGTGTATGTGACGAGTTCTCGAGGTTGTAAAACTTGCAGGAAAGCTCATCTTGTTCAAGATATCTGTATGTATACTTATGGTTATGGAAATACCGAGTGGGGATGATTTATTCGACTCTGAATGTGCAGTTCAGTTGACTTGCCTTTACTTTACTTTGCGCCTTTGCAGTTCTCTTCCGTTGGAACGCAACGAAACGAAAGCTCACAATCATCGAAAGCCTCATGGATTATCTTTAGAGCACACAAGGAAGGATGTAAAGGGGCTTTCTAGCTATGACGTTGCGTTGTGGTAGAAATGCCAAGTCTTTTTGAAATGTTTAAATACCATCTTTTGGTGTTTTTCAAAATGTGTAAATACTATCTTTTGGTGTTTTTCAAAATGTGTAAATACCATCTTTTGCTCTTTTTCAAAATGTGTAAATACCATGTTTTGCTCTTTTTCAAAATGTGTAAATATCATGTTTTGCTCTTTTTCAAAATGTGTAAATATCATGTTTTGCTCTTTTTCAAAATGTGTAAATACTATCTTTTGCTCTTTTCAAAATGTGTAAACATCATATTTTGCTCTTTTTAAAATGTTCAAATCCTAATTTGGACTTTTGAAAAAGACGCATTTACTCTTTTGCACCTTTTCAAAAGTGTTAAAACCATCATTTACAGTATTGGAAAACGAGTATTTATTGTTGTACACCTTTTCCAAACGTTCAAATCCTCATTCGCACCTTTGAAAAGGCTCATTTATTTTTTGTTTTAAGCCTTTTTTAAGCGTCCAAACATGATTTTTAGAAGAGACTAGATAATCTATGGTCTTGTAAGTCTGTTTAAAGCGTCAATGCCATCTTTACAAACTGGCCAAATCCGAATTTGTATGTCTGCTTTTAAAATAGCTTTCAAAATTGTATGACGTCATAGTTGCAAGGTTCCTAAATAGACTCCCAAGTCAGCATTATACAGTCAGAGACTCAGTACATATGAATAATAGGAATCCCATTCGATCTTATGAGAGAATAGAGGAGTTGATAGGAGATAGATATGATGCGGTGACCCTTACCCAGATGATCTACTGCCAGTACGATTTACTTATCATTGCGTGAATTAGTTCCATGCATTTGCCACATGTGAGTACTAGCACTATATACTATAGTTATATACATGTACCTATACATATACCACTTTACCTACACAAATGCTTTCCATTTTATATTCTGCAGAATCATTTTTCTATAAAAGTAGGTAGGTAGGTAGGTAGGTACTTATCTTGAGTGGTTTTGCGAATTTTTTCTGTATTTTTATTTTTGCTGACTGGAAATGAAATTCAAGTCCAAATCCATCATATACTTTCTACCGAGACTTCTCGATGATTGAAATGGATAGAAATCGTTCAATTTTTTCTTCTTCTTTTAAACCGCGCATCTTCTTGCTAGTGCATTGAAGTGGACTGCCTTAGACTTGAGTACTTGAGCTTGTTATAATATTAAGTGCTTGTTTTTGAAATTGGGATGTTGTAAAACTGAGAGAGGGAAATCTTGATGAATGCTCGTAGACTCAAAAGCCCAAAGGAGAGCCTCTGAGTGAGTATCTGGAGTCTGGAGAGCATTTGATTTTGATTTTGAATAGTTTGAACATGTGATGGAAAGCTTGAAAGCTTCCCTGGGATTCTTTAAGAGGATGAAATGTAGGGATTTAGTGCCGTCTCAAAAAACTTGACAAGCTGTTTTTGTGTGCGTATCTACTTTTATTTTTGTCTTTCCTTAAAACTATAGGGGGCTTTCCAACTGTGACGTCGGATAAATCGGATTTTTGAAATCTGTAAATACCATATTTTTTGCTCGTTTTTAAAATGTTTAAGTCCTTATTTGTGCTTTTGAAAAAGGCGTATTTACTGTTTTTACACCTTTTCAGAATGTTAAAACCAATGTTGGTACCTTTGAAAAAGGCTCATTTATGGCTTTTACACCTTTTCAAAATGCCCAATTCCTTATTTTAACTTTTGAAAAAGCTGCTAATTTACTGCTTTATACCTTTTCAAAATGATAAAATCCCAATTTGCCTACTTTCAAAGCAGCTTTCCATGCCCAAATTGTAGTCCATCATAGTTGCAAGGCTCCATGCTGTACGCCAGCACACTTAAATAGGGATAGTAGGTAGGTTCCATGTGTTTGTCATACTACAATAAGTTCTACAGGGATAAAAGCCGGAAGGAAACATTGAGATTGGGAGATTTTGCTTTTGATGCGGTGCACTGTAGTGAGGAAAATTATGTGGTGTTTACACAACATTAGAATTTTGATGTAATATGCTGCCGTTGTAGACACACTACAAAGCCACAGCCAAAGTCAAGAGTGTGGAAGGAAATAAGCTACACATCTCTGTACATAGTTCAGCTGTGTATCTATACTGTAGGTGAAGCACTACGAGAGTTGAAAAAGCATGGAGTGAAGTAAAATACCTAAAATAAAGGGGATGTGTCAACCGTTGTTTAGAAGATTGTTTTTTATTTGAAAAGTTTCCTGGAGCTGCTTCCTTATTGCATCTCTGTAGTGCACTGAGTGACTGCGTCTGTGTTTTCAGAGTGTTGTGTTGAACTGGGTTGAGATCTACCTACGTAATGTACATACTGAGACGGAGACGTGATGCTGGCACTGCTGACGCTCGGATCATGGCATTGCAGGGGTGTAATAATTGAATTTCCGGCTGTCGAAAAATGTATCAAGTATAATGGGAAAGTTCGTATGGAATTGAATGAATTAATTTGCTCTCTTTTCCAATTTTCTCCATCTACTTCTGGTTTTGTCTTTCAATTCGTGGTGGAATATTCAATTCTCTCACATTGCTGGGATGGTGGGTGATACAAATACCGAGACGGAGATGAAGAGGGAATCTGCAGGAGTGCATTTTGCCAAGTCGCTCTCATTTTTGCCTTTCTTTTCATCCTCAGTGGTGGGTGAGGAAAAGTGGCGAGGAAATTAATGGGCTTCTCCAACACACGTGCATGTACATACAGGGAGGGCTGAGTACCCGCCGCGCCGTTCCCTGTTCCCTCATGATAATATAATAATACTTTTGGGGCCCTGCAAATTTTAAGGCATACAATTTGGGGTCCATTGAGTCATTTCCAGACAAGTTCAAAAAATGAATTCACATCTTTAAAAATAGGCAAAGCGTGACAATGACATTTTGAAAGGGTGCAAAACATGGTATTAAGCTTTTTCACAAATGACAAAACGTTATAATGGCTTTTCTAAAAGGTGAAAAACATGAAATTACACTTTTTTTAGAGCAGACAAAACGCCGTATTAATGTTTCTAAAAGGTGCAAAACATGAAATTACACTTTTTTTAGAGCAGACAAAACGCCGTATTAATGTTTCTAAAAGGTGCAGAACATGAAATTACACTTTTCCAAAACGAACAAAACGCCGTATCAATGTTTCTAAACGGTGCAATACATGACACTACACTTTTAAAAACTGGCAAAACGTGATAAAAGCATTTCAACAAGGTGCAAAACATGAAATTCCACTTTTTCAAAACAGACGAAACGTCTCCTATCAATGTTTCTGAAAGATGCAAAGCACGCCATGTAAACGTTTTCAAAACACCACCGTTTCTATGCCGTCATATTTGCAAGCGCCTAAAAAGCACCCACGAATACACGCATGCATGAGCCTGCCAATATCTTGTGTTGAGGTCTATAGTCTGAGAGTAAGTATATCTGTAAATCGAAGCTTTCGCGAGTAGCCCACTGATAGGTACATAGTGTACATCGGAAGTACGGAAATTAAATGGATGAGCCAAGCCAGCGATCCAAGTGATTCTGACGTGGTTCAAAATGGTCTTTGGAGAATAGAAGAGATACACAGACACAGAGAGAGAGAGAGATAGAGAGAGAAAACGGAGGAAAAACAGAGGAGATAAGTTGACCGTACACGATGTGGTCTTGTAATGCTTCCATGTAACATGTAGGAAATGAGCGGGAAGGAAATGATATCAGACTGCAGAATCTCTCTTCACTTAATTGGATTGCCTTTGATGGTAGTTGAAAATGTGATTGAGTCTTGAGTAAAAGTCGGACCACCCATTTTGACCTTATTTTTAGGTTTTCTCAAACTTTTCCACTTTATTCTCACTCACTTTGTCTTTGTACACTCCAAACTGTATCCGTATCCTGCCATGTGGAAATGTGGACCATCTCCCTCCAACAACGACGTCTGCAGTCTGCAGTCGGTCGCTCTGCCCGTACTGATAGTGTCCTAGTGCGAGCCAATTAATTCCCTCATGAAAACCAAACTCTTACTTAATTCCGTCGCCACAACGTAGGTACATAGAACGTATGTACAAGGAATACATTTGCTTTGGTTATTTGATGGTTTCCATATTTATGGCATGACAGAGAGTATCCAATGTCCAATTTAATTGGACAATTAACAGATTGGTTTTTCTGGATTTGCAAAGGAGGAAAAGACAGTCACGGCCTTGCATGCTAAATTAGTTCCCATTACCATATGTCTTGTACTGTATGTACCTACATACATACTACATTTGGACTTTGGACCGTAGACACGCTCGTTGGGTTGACCTGACCAATGAAATCGGAGTGCCAGGGTGGTGTAGGTTTTGGCGTGTGTGTGTGTGTGTGTTCTTTCCATAATTCTGATATATCGTGTCTTCATCATCCATCACCAAGAGATTCTCACGCCTTAAAGAGAGTTTTGCTCAATTCCAGTAGCAACTGTACGATGATGCATACATTTATCCTTATTGTGCATCCAAATTATGACTGTTGATTTATCTACGTCTTTTTCTTTCCTGAGATCCCTACATTTCATGTGTGTATGTATATAAGGGCGGATTCTAAGGATTTTTGGTCAACACTATACAGTTCTGTTACTTGTACGTATTTTTCGCATCCATAGCATTTCGGTGACAGGGGATTAAAGCAATGCTATAGTGGGGCTATAAGAAGGGACTTTGACTGGAGAGGGGAAAATGAGTGAAAAAATGTCAACATGATAGATGTGAACATGCTCATCTCGATCATTCTCTTTTTAACAAGAAATGACGGGAAAAGCAACTTTTTTTTTATTTCTCTCTGTCTGTCCTTCTACATACATATACATACACACATGCACTTGAGTGCATCAGAATATTTGTTCCATCACATTCCTCTTTTTCAAATCCATTTGGATGTGTCACTCTACTTTCTGTTGATTTCATGTGTGGAGCACTTAAGCGTGTTTAAGTAGACATTTGTATCAGGGCACTTCTTACTTCTTACTTCCTACAGATACTGTCTCACTTGTAGACGCATTGGTACACACTCACACACACTCTCGTATAGATAAGCCTCACACATTTCCCAACTTCCAACCCCTGTACTTACACAGATCAGATTTGCATCATCACCGCACCGTCGCTCTCTCGAACTACTCGAGTGTCCCTTTATCTCTAAAATATGGTGAAAATGGAGCATTTTGCAATTTGACAATTTGACAGTACATTTTTTGACATTTAACTGACACTACTAGATTTTTTTTAATTTAAATTAATTTTTAAAGAAAACTCTATACCCTCTACTGTAAATCTTCGTTGAAGATCGGGCCTATGAGCAGATAGGAATTTATCATTGTTATTTCCAGTGCTCCTGAGGATTTGGAATTGTCAAAGAAGGGAAAAACGTTTTTTTGTGTTGCTTTTTTCCCCCTTTTTAGGAGGGAGCAGTCCAGAGGGTGTATAATTTTTGATATATTTACTTCCTGTACGGGTTGGTTTTTGTTTTGTTGCTGTTGGAGCGCGTGTTGGAATGAAAATTGGATGATTCCACACACACACACACACACACACACACATGGGAGAGGATAGGGCTATGGGGCTGGGGCATAATCATAACAAATACGCTCCACGTTCACTCAAATGACTGTGTACTTTGTAGCAACACAACAATGTCAACAATTTAATAATCGAGTCATTAGTTCATCCTACACCTTTTTTCGTTTTCTTCTTTTCTTACTGTGTGTTGTTGGCTTGCCTGGTTCTGAGTTCTGTTCGCTGGGCTGCCTGGCGTGGGTTTGTATGTAGGGAGCAAGGAAGCAACTGGTAGATAGTAGTGGTACTGCATTAGTGCATAGGATGGTCCTCTAGTAATAAAGTTTTGGTACACGTTTCGTTATCTCACAATTCCAATTACAGTCTACCCTCCAAACAAGCTAGGTAATGTCAAATTGCAATGGGAATTGCAAGGAGAAGATGACATTTGGTATTGTAATGTGGAGACGTAAAGTACAGATGCAAGTTTTGGGAAGATGAGATGTTATGTATGAAGGCGGTTGAAGTTGTAGCCACCACCAACTGCTGTGGGATGTCCTCTTATAGGATAATGAGAAACAAGAGTAATGACGGGGCAGACTTATCGTTATACACTCGGAAATAAAGGGGGAATAACAGAGAGAGCATAATAGTAAAAGTGAATGAAATAGAGTTTTTCCGAATGATGAGTCCGGAGTATATAGTTACCTTACTAGGCGGTAGGTATACCTATCTATGCTTACATAGTTGTACATATTTCCGTCTACTGATATATACAGTAGGCTAGTGTGTTTCAATGACAAAATTTATTTACCTTCCTTCTTTACTAGGTAAGGGACTTTCCAACTATGACATTATACAAATGGTCTTTTTGAAATGTGTAAATACCTATCATGTTTTCTCAAATACTCCTTTTCAAAACGTTGAAACTGTTGCATTTACACTTTTGAAAAATGTTAGTTTAGTGTTTTTATACTTTTTGAAACTGTTAAAACCATTATTTACTGTTTTGAAAAAGGTCAGTTTATTGTTTTTATACTTTTTCAAACTGTTAAAGCCATTATTTACTGTTTTGAAAAACGTTAATAGCCTGTTTTTTGTACCTTTTGAAAATGTTAAAATCAGAATCTGCACTTTTGTAAAAGATTTGTTTAAGTGTTTTAAGTTTAGGTGGGTTTAGTGTTTTTTTTTACTCTTTTGAAAAAGGTTAGTTCAACGCTTTTGCACTTTGAAAAATGTTAGGTCAGTGTTTTTACGCTTTTTCAAACTGTTAAAGCCATTAATTGCACTTTTGAAAAAGGATAGTTTAGTGTTTTCACACTTTTTCAAACAGTTAAAACCATTATTTGCTGTTTTGAAGCTGGCTAAACTTGCTGTTTTCACCCCTATTCAAAATTTTCAGATGCAAAATTGCATTGTTTTGAATCAGATTTCCATGCTCAAATTCTATGACTTCATAGTTACAAGGCTCCTAAAAATCGCAGTATATTGGTATATACTTAGGTGCATGTTTTTATATGTACCTATTTCTATTGCATGTATACTTAGAGGTGCGGTTACTCCGAGTTATGAATGTAACATATAGTTTTTCATACCATGGATCCTCCTACAATCCTATCTGTCTGGTCCTGGGTCCTGTCTTTCCCTCCGTTACGACTCCTAGCACGGGTCCGGGTGGGTATGAAAGTTATGGAATGAAATAGAAAATGGAATGGACTACGACTACGAACTAAGTTTAAGTTGATTGCAAATGTGGGGTGTAACCGGAAAGCGTTTTCCGGTCGCATGTGGTTTTACTTTTGAGAGTTTTTCTTGTTTTCAGCTTGTAAGCTTGTGTGGAGATTGTAATATGAAATGTATGAAAGGTACGGTCATGGCAATACGTATATACATATACATCCCTACCTACTATCCATAAGTAGGGAGGCCGATACTTTATTTTATATCTGTATTACTGGAATGGTACTAAAAGTGGAATTTGTAACTTTTGGTTCTGGAATATCTGTCTGTCCATGGTTGGGCAAGGAAATAAGGATGGCGAGAGTGGGGAGTTACGGAGGCCAAGAAATTTACGCGGCCTCACAGTCTTTTTTGGGGTGAAAATGTCATCGAGCCACGCGACCAGAAATAATGCTACTACAAATTTCTTCACAGTCTCTTCTCTTCTCTCCACTTTTCTTTCTATTTACTGGCTTACATTATACTGGGACATTCATGAATGGCGGGCTATATGTACTTACCTACATGTGTATAGCTTAGTCTTTGTGGGAACAGACAGACAGGGACATGATCAGATGGCCTGAGTAAACTTAAACTACTTTGTCCTACGTCCTACAGGACGCTTGAGATAGATAATATTAAGGCTTTATTTCAATATAAAGCGTATCCAGGAGCCTTCCAACTATGACGTTAGAGAATTTGGGAAAAATTAAAAAGATGTTTTTAACCTATTCGAAACTGGGTAACCATAGAAATAATGCTTTAAAAAAGTGTTTAATTCTGTAAATTAACTTTTTCAAAACGGTCAAAACTAGTAAATAACACTTTTTCAAAACGGTCAAAACTAGTAAATAGGTAACACTTTTTCAAAACGGTCAGAACTAGTAAATAACACTTTCAAAAGGTCAAAAAACTAAAAATTACCGTTTTAAAAAATATTCAAAACTAAGTGTATTGCCATTTCGAAAGAGCAAACTATTCACCTCTGAATGAAGTACCTAATAAGGTGGTTACAACCACCAAATAATGTTAACTAGTTATTGAAACAGAAAAATATGGTACTACTTCCAAGTGTAGCGATTCAGATTGTAAACATTTTGGTAAAAAAGCATTTTAAAGGGCAAAAATTCCTGTTAATTGTTGGTCAATTGTGGGTGAAATACTATTTAGAATGTATTCAAAATCAAATTGTATTTCCATGTTTACTAATTAAGTATTTTTCTTTTTCTTTTCATGTAACCCAACGAAAATGATGGACACACAAATCAGGTATGTACACAATTTTGAGTCTAAAATTTAATCTCTATCCATTCCAAATACTCTACGGACAAGCATGCCAGTTTTGGAAAGAAGGCAAATCATGATTTTAACACTTTGAAAAGACTAAAACATGGTACCTATTTACACATTTCAAAGATACCGTTTCTATATCATCATAATTGGACAGCCCCCTTCACTGCTCGTATTACTGCTTACTGCTGTACATAGAAAGTACTATAATGCATCAATCTACCATGTAACTAGGTATATACGGTCAGTTTTGGTGAGGCACATGGCTATAGATATATAGGGGCATATAGATAGTAGGGACCAGAGCTGGTAGCTGGTATGGTGTTGCTGTTGGTGTGAAAGATGGGTGCCCACGAGCTGCTGCTTCTATTACAACTCTATTCCTGTTCCACACTCCTCTGCCGACTGTTCACCGAATGAAAGATTTTTTGTTTACATCTGGAGTTGCAACTGGAAATGAGACTTGGGAAATTAGATTCAACTTGGAAGGTTTTTAAGGTTTGGGGAGTAAAAACAAACCGGCAATTGGAAATAAAAATTTTGGTGCTATTCCGTCTCGGCTGAGTCCGTTCAGTATACAGAATACTACTAATTGTGAGAAGAGTTAATGTCTTCATTGGAATCCAATCGGCCCCTCTGTTCTGCCTCTCTGTTTCTATCGACTGCTGACATTTATGTTTAAATTTGTGTGTACACATTAGGATTAAGATCGAGATTGAGGCTGAACAGAAGTCTTTTTGGCAGTGGGCGCTCTGACTCTGGAGCTCTGCTCAACTTGCCTATGCTATGCTATGCTCTCTGTCCTCCTTCCTCTAATTTCAGCAGGCATTTTCCCATTTTACCATTTTACCGTTTTACACGTGCTATATTATCATGTACTGCCTGTAGTAGGAATAAGAGACCGGCCACATTTTACTATATTTTGCTATTTAATATTATTCGTGCCTTTAAAACTTTTCTGAGCTACTAAATCAACTAAAGTGGAAGTTAGAAGTTGCGTTATGTTTCCCGTATAGAAGTATAGCCTCCTCTAAAGCGTATTAATTACACGCTGTCGTTGCTGCTAGTGCATCTGCATATACGTAGGTTAGGTGCCTACCTACTTCTATTCAAACATTGAAGCAAGCTATAATCCGTAATAAAAATGCAGTTGTTCATCGTTTCTGGAGCAAGCCGAGAGGAAGAGGCGGCAAGCAATGGAGTCTTGTTTATAGCACCCACATAGAGAGAGAGAGCCCTGTCTCTTTAAATAATTGCAATTGCAAACTATATTTTATAGGAGAGCATCAAGATGAAATTCTAATAACGATGAGTGAGCGAGAACTGAATTGTAGGTAATAATACGGAATATAAGTCACTGTCCCTACCATGTGCCTACCTAGGTACCTACCTAAGGTAATGGAAGGTATATACTGCCTGGATTTGTGGGCTATTTAATAAAATGCCCATTAACTTGTCCTTACAAATGATGCTTAAGTTTTATTACGTGTACTAATACAAAGAAAGGATTACGTACTATGTATGCCTTATTGTAGGAGATTTTTTGGGCGTGAATCAACTTTTGAATTTAGTATATTGCTAGGCCTGAAGACAGAGAGAGTGGAGTAGAAGAGAGAGAGAGAGAGAGAGGCTCTTGCACATTTGCTCTATAAATCCTATCTTTTACTGCTTTCCTTGCCAAATTAATGTCGTATCTACCCGCAGTGCTGAAATGTAAATAGTAACCGTATACGACCCACCTACCGATAACTTGTACATAGATGAAACTTTATACCCATGCTATATGCACTATAGGATGCGTTCATACATAGAGAGTCAAATTTGAATTAGCATTAGCCAAAAATTGTGCTTGCGTGTGTAGGTGGAGTGCGTGTGGACCGAGAAATAAGAAATAAACTAAAGTAGGCCAAAGACGTGCTAAAATTTACAGATACTGAGGGAGAGAGACAGACGGACAGACAGACACATAGAATAAGAGATTGAAATTAAGAGGAGAATCCCACGCAAAACCTCTCATGAAAAGGTAGGTAGGTAGTAGAGCACGAATTGTGCATCATCATGAAGGATATTATTTATACTGTGTACTTATTTGTGTGACGTATGTATACTTACAGATAGCACAGTGCAGCAAGCAACCTCAATTTTGATGGTTATGGTATTTCTAGGGAGGTATAAAAGGGCTTGAGCTTGATATAAATATGTTGGGCAATTCATAGTGAAGGAAATGGATCATGGCAAAGGAACATTATCAAGTCAAGTTAACGCAGAAATAGCAAATAACCACTACAGTAGACAGTCCTATGTACTCACTATGTACTACCTAGTGAAGTGCATTTCTTCTATATAATTATGTAACTATATGTAGCTACGTATATTATGCATGTACATATACTTACAGCTGGCAGAAAGAAAGGTGATTCGGAAGGGTTTCGTAGTTTCGTTACGGCTTTTTATCATACGCAAATAAAATGAATGTGCATCGCTATGCTTCCATTTGCTATTTCGGGGTTTTTAAATTCTTCCACGTTAAATGATAGGCGAAGGCGTTTTTTTTTGTCTCCTAGTATCCTTGCTCACGAGTGCGTAATTCAAACCAGTTGTTAATATCAAGAAATACGTATGTAGTATGTATATCGTGAGTGAAGAAGCATTGTGGGAAAAGTCCAATTTTTGCTTAAAAGCATCTGACGATAGTCCAACGTCCTCTTAACGTCATTTTGACGCAAATCCCATTCCAACAACCTACTTTTTATCTTTGAGTTTATAAACGATCAAAATTGCAGTTTTACTGTTTTGAAAAGTGTAAATTGCTGTTTTGCTAGTTTTGAATGGTGTCAATTGCAATTTTACTGTTTTCGAAAAAGTGTAAATTGCTGTTTTGCCAGTTTCGAAAAAGCTTAAATTGCTGTTTTACTAGTTTTGAAAAAGTGTAAATTGCTGTTTTACTAGTTTTGAAAAAGTATAAATTGCTGTTTTGCTAGTTTGAAAAGTGTAAATTACAGTTTTACTGTTTTTTGAAAAGTCTAAATACGAGTTTTACTATTTTTGAAAAAGTGTTAAAGTAGGTATGTAGGTACCGTAAATCCTCTATTACTACGCGGGTCTCTAATACTACGCGGGTCTCTAGTAGTACGCGGGGGTCGGAGGGCCT
>JAQFZC010004023.1:0-17122 GCA_034695205.1 Dicyrtoma fusca | reverse complement strand
TTCAAAATTCATTTCTAGTTTCCACAATCTTCCTAAAAAAGCGGTTGTGTTAATTTTCGGCTGTTCAGTATTTTGAAATTCGTCGTAATTATAACCATCAGCATCGTAATCTTCGCTGTCAGCTGGCAGATTCTGCTGATTGTCAATCTGTGAAATTGCAGCATTGATTTTTTCTCGAACTTGGTAAACTTGGTCGAAGACTGTGAAGAATTTTCGAGCTGTAGCTGGTCCAATAAAGTTAAAAGGTGCGTTGGGTATTTTGGGGGAAATGGGATTCGTAGTAATTTCGTGATTTTTATCGAAAAAATTTAATTTCATGTATGATTTGAGTAAAGGGATAGGAAGTAGGATGTAGCCCATGGGAACCCCTTTCCCTCCATTACTAGCCGCTAAATTTTTATCAAAATCAAAGCTTTTGTTGCCCGATTTTGGAAACTGAAAAACCCCCACACCCCCGTTAGTATTAATGTCACTGTAAACAGTGAGATCAAGTTTGACATTTTCAGTGTCGATTTTACTATTATTATTATTGTTGAAGTAATTTTGAATTTCTGACTTGACTTGTCGTTCAATTTTTAGGGGGATCTCTTCAGTCGTTTTGACTTCCGTTATATGTCGTCCACCATAGAGGATTCCGGCAACAAAGTGCGTGCCCGTGTCGTTATTAAACTGTGAACATCTTTCTAAATTGATTAGACGATGCAGATTCGGATCTAGGATGTTCAGGAGCTCTTGGGTAATTATTGCTTCACTAATTTTGACGCCTATTATGTGTGTTCTCTCTTCAAATAACTTTTCTTGAAATTTTTCAAATGATTGTTTTTTATCTGATTTTTGATTTGGATTATTCTTTATTTCTGTGGTTTTTGTTTTAGGCTCATTTAAGACGAACTTGCTGCTTCCTTCAATGCCGAAAGTAGTGCCCGTCCCGGTACTGGTTCCAGGGATCAATTCAGATAAGATGGCTAGAGAAATTGTGGGGGAAATATTTGCTAGTTTGAACCTTTCCTCGGTTGATGCTATGAAGTGCACAGATGATGATGATGATGATGAGGATGATGTTCTATTTTCATTTTGACTGCTAATATTGGTCATGGTTCTCTGGATTGAAAATTGAATTTCTTGTGGAAGATTCGTACCGGTTTTGAAAATGGAGATGTTTGGGATGAAATTATGAGTTTTTGAATCGTAGAAAGTGCCGAGGACGATGGGCTTGTTGAAAATTGTACGGCGGCCTAAAGCAGGAATAATAGTGAAACCGCCACTGGTACTAACAACTGTTCCGGCTCCGGTCCCCACAGTATGGCTAACCAGATGAATCAAAGTGAAAAGTGATAATTTGAAAATTAGAAATTTAAAAATAGCCATTTTACCAAAGTTTACACGTACAACAAGTTGAAAGTTAATAAATTGCTATCGCTAATCGTTGAAAGTCAACAGTTGACAGTTCAGTCGAAACTTACAGCAGAATTAAAAGTGGTCTAATTTGTTAAAGTAATTACAGTGGAACGATGGCTTTATATACGTAAAGGAAAAAGTGCATTGATCGTGTATTTTAACCTGAAAATCAATTCTATAGTGATTAGTAAATTAATAGTACTTACATTGGGGAATTACTTACTAACGTTGATAAAAATTAGTAGACACAGCAGAAATAATATGCTATACGTCGTTACTTACAAGCACTATTAACCGTAGCGTCTCTTGATCTTAATATAAATTTTAAATTGGAATTAAATATCTTTTTTTGTATTTTTTTTACACATTATCTTATGAGTATGAGCTTCCTGAAACGGGTTATTGTTTTTTTCGCTATCTTTTAGACCAAACCGGCTAGGGCCTAAAGTGCTTAGAAGTTTACGACATATGTATATGCCGAAACTACTTTGTAAGTATGTATAAGTAAGTACTTTAGGAAATACAAAGTAACTTATCATTATTTTAGTAAATCAGCAGTTTAGCTGTGCAATTCATTCAATAATTATTTTTGTTATAAATAATTTTATTAATATCCGCATCACGCTATCGAATTCCTAGGAAGCCTTTAAAAATGAGTAAAAAACTAAATTAAATGCCGCAAAAAATGCTGTGTTTCATTTATTTAATAGATTTTGATATCTCATTAATACTTGCTTTTTAATAAAGTGACGCGTAGAATAATAAACTGTGTAATTCACATAATTAACAAGATTACTTTTACAAAATTATTTTATTATTATCTACCGACAACTTGCGAATCCTTTTTAAACAAGTGTAAAAATTGCGTAATTATAAAGAAGTATGTCAATGTCAGATAGCATGTGGTAGTATAGTGGTACAAGTACATAAGTGTACTATTTGTATGCATCATACTAGGTTATGAACTCTGGTGAACCGAGTCTTAAAACTACTGTGTAAACAGATTTGTTATTTATTAGCAGAAGCGGGAGTGGGAGTACAGTGAAAGTAGCTAATGCATACATAATTACTGATAATAAATGTAATGTGTCAACGTGTAAAATTAAAAAACGATTTGAAAACGATTTTAACGCAGCCGCTACAAACCAGTCTTAGTTTCATGTTCGTGAGTGACTTTAACAGTTATCAGAAATCGAAGAGATTGAGATTCCTCGAATTAAATGAATTAAAAGGACCTTGTGACCCATTTTTGGCAGTATATAATGAGATAGGAATATAGATTTGTTTATTTATTGTGCATAACTAGACCTACCTACAAGTCATCTTCGTCAAAGTTACAGAGTTGCAGCGATTGCAGATATGTATTAGATACAAAGTATCTTTACCCAGTAATTATAGTAGTGTGTACTAACTAAACTAATCGTAAGTAATTAAAATGGAAAATAATTCATTGCATTTTGCAAAGTGTAAATATCGTTTACATACACGCAAAGTGTTATACGCTTATTATTATTACAGATATCTCATATCTGGATGTGTCGTGTAAATATTTGAAAAAATTCGGCGTTAAGGAAGCAAAGGGAAGTATGTACCTAGTAGGAAGGTAATAAATTATAACTTTGTACTGGTAGACATTTGAATGGTCATTCAAATGTCTACTTATAGACTTAGAGATACTAATTTTAAATAAAAAAAAAATAAAAAATGTAATTAAGTACGTATACGAAGTACCTACTTACAGAAATATAGCTAGGTAGGTTACATAATCATAATACATAGATATATCCAACGTCCATACTGCACTTTTTCCAAACCAATGTGCAACTTGAATCAATTAGTTTTTAACACCTTTCCAAAACGTCATTAAGGTGATGCATAGATTATTTTAAAAACTGCTAATGATATTTTATGATTTACACCCTTGGTTTCGAAATGCCATTAGAAACTGCTACCGTTTTTAAGTGATACATAAAACCCATACAGTCGTTTTTATCACTATATACCTATTAGCATTAGCCTATTATTTTGTATTATTATATACCTGAAAAAATGTACCCATCTACTATTTAAATTTAAAATTCAAAAAATAAGCGTTCTTGGCCGGGGAGCTGTTGAGTCTGATAATACATACTATTTGGATCATTTTTCCAGCACTTTGTTCCAGGATTATAGTCACTGTCCCCGGATTCAACGTAAGGTTTTGGTTCTCCATTCCAATTTTCCTACAGATTTAATTATAGTAATTATATAAACTGAAAAATAGTTTTTATTTGGGAATTCCACGTTTAATATGAAATCTAACGGTAGTTAATTTTTGAAACATTTAAATGAGTTTCGTAACAACTACGGCTACGGCCTACAAAAGTATATAAGATACTGAGAGTTATTTTTGTAGTAGGTAGCAGGTAAAGTTATTATATTACTTACCTTTTGTTTTTCTTGTTCCTTTGCAAGTTGCATCAGCATCGGTCCACTAGTATTAAATTCAGCTTCTCTTGTCCTCTCTGATGCAAAGTACTGCTCCAAGGTTTCGGTGAGTTCTGAACTATCAGTCCGATTTAGGAAGCCAAGCCCCATTCGCTCATAATCACCTTTAAAAAGGGAAAAATCAAATCATAAAATGAAATACAACGAAGCGAAGGTAAGTAAGCACATATAGATTTGCCTTTTGTGATCAGCTATTTTTCCCGGAATTTTAATAATCAACATGATTAAAAGAATAATAGTCCATATTTACCCCGTAGATTCTGGTATTTAATCGTAAAATAACGACTAGAGTCCAGTGTAGGCTGAAGAGCTGACCCTTCCACACCCTCAATAACAGCCCGGGCAAATACTTGTTGAGGGTCAAAGTGCTCAGTCAAATTTTCTTGAAGCTCCAGGATGTTCTCCAGTCGAATGTGACAATTTGATCCAGCTCCGGTTACGACCAATCTGCACATTCGTAGTGGGTGGGCTGTGTCCCAGTGGGAAGCTTTGCATCTGCAAAATAGTGATCAGTCAGTCATCAGTAACAGTTGACAGTGAAACACAGACCTGCCAATGACCTATTTCGTATTTTATCGGTTGAAGTTAATACAAAAAAGTCAAAAGGGAGTTAAAATGCTTTATTGGGTGTGTCTGTTCAACGTACTTAAATGTTGTATTATGTATTCAACAATCAAATGTTGAATGTACCTGTACCATGTACCTACAACCGATACAAAATTTGCAGGCCAACTAATCATAATCAATCCGTTCGGAAATGAAATTACTAACAAATTAATCAATAAATGTATTTATTCTTTTTAATTTACCGGCGCTCCAGTATCAAATCTTTACCAGGATTTGCTTCTGCATCGTCGTTCATCGAAATTGAAACTAAAGGAATGTTGTACAGAAACACATTTTTCTCCAGCAAAATGTCATTGTCTCCTTCACTGGAACTGGGACTGGTGGTCTCACCTTGCGTTTGTTCCATCGCGTTGTTATTGTTCGTAACAACAGTCAACGGTTCTTGACGGTTCTGTTACCAAAACCAAACTGATTAGTGTGAGAATTTGAGAATTGATGCAGTAGTAAAATGTTGACAATAAATCAATCTTCCTTTGGTCCTTAGGATCCAAAAATTGCACTTATAGTAGCTCAAGAATGAATGTAAGCGCACTTCTATAGATAGATATTAATCAGATTAGATAACTTAATTTTACTTTCATCAAAGTAAGTAATCATAATGACAATGACCTTCGTATTAACTAACCGCCAAAAAAAAAAGCTAAAGCTCAGGGCTCAGAGATACATAGGGTAAAGCGGGTAATTGTGATTGGCTGGCTATTGTGATCCACTGATTTTTATAAGGAATGCAAACGGATAAATTCCCAGTATTGTTTTTACATGAGACTATACCTACTACAAGATTCGTTCGACAAAAGTAGATAACACAGCACTGGTAATTTATTCGATTGCTTTCCGTAATTACAAAAATCATTGGATCACAATAGCAAGCCGATCACAGTTACCAGCTCGTACCCTACAACCCTACCAACAAGATGCTTTGATTCAAGGACGGCGCAAAATGTCACAAAGCTATAACTTTTATAGCAGTAAGCAATAATATAAGAATATAAGAATATTAAGATGGTAATAATTTATTTTATTACCTACTACTACGAATTAAAATAGGGTATCAACTATTAGTCAATACAAACAAGTAATTTAATATTTAATTACGCAACAAAAACAAAAGCAAAACGAGCAAAAGCATGCTCTGCTGCCACGTGTTGCTTGTAGGTACTGTAAGTATGTACAAACTACAAACCAAAAATAATGTAAAACGAGAAATATCAAAGATGACTAATCAAAGTTGCCCGGGATCGGACTTGTCAAGTAATTCTTGATGTCAGTCAATTATCATTAATCCTTAATAATAAATGAAATGATCAATTAAAAATAAAATAGCTTAAATCTGCTAGAAGTTATTTTAGCTGTAGAGCTTTACTTGTAGAAGGAAGCGATCATCTGCACATTAATAATAATTATTA
Organism: Dicyrtoma fusca; assembly: GCA_034695205.1. NCBI lineage: Eukaryota > Metazoa > Arthropoda > Collembola > Symphypleona > Dicyrtomidae > Dicyrtoma > Dicyrtoma fusca. The sequence continues at coordinate 11,204 of JAQFZC010004023.1, read as the reverse complement.
TAAAAGTCTTACCTGGACTTTGAGAAAAGGTACGATGAAATAAAGACTGTTTTGTTTTTTTTTGTAGTGAGCAACTATAAAGGATTTCATTAGCATTCGGTTTAAACGTCATTTAATTCTTCTAAAGAACTGTCTTCCTCGCATTAGTAATTACTATTCGCTTGACTATCTAAGTTTACAATCAAGGCAAATTGAGATCGTAATTGTGACTGACGTGCTGGAATCTGGCCAGCAGTAACTGCACTCGGACGTAAAAAAGAGGAAACAGAATCACCAAAAGTAATTAGCCCAAAAGGTAATTTTATTTTGAGTATCAGTATCAAGTCTGCTTTATTATTATTCAGTTATGCCTATTTACTATGTACATTCGATCAGGCATAACGCTGACCCAGCGAAGCCACGTAGCTCAAGTTTACAGAAAAATATTCATATTACCTAGGATAGAAACTTTTTGACTATGAATAGATTCAACAGTTAATCGTTAGTCTCAAATTCTATAATACGTGGCAAACTTACAACTAATAATAACTAATAATAATTCTACCAAATCACGAAATCACAGCATAACAGCATTTACGAGACTAGCATTTAAATAATAACAAAAATACAGGTAGGTAGTTTATCCTTATCAGTAAATACGAGTTAGAACTTTTAATAATGCTGGTTAAACCAATGATCATTTTTCCAGCATCTCTTTCCAGCATGTAAACCCCCGCATTTAAAGCATTTTTTCCCATCTTTGTCCGTCCAGCTGGCCTTTTTATGTTTCCTCCACTTGGTACACTTTGCCAGAACGTGACGACCGTGCTTACAGAATCGACAGTTGGCTTAAGTACCTGTGATGGGTGCGGGAGCCGTCTGGTCTGCTAAGTTAATGTCCAATAGACTTGCGATCTTTAGTTTCTTGGGTGGGTGTTCAGTACTGACCACGGTGGCTTCTTCAACTGCATCCAAACTCGGGGTGTTCGGTACTTCTACATTTTCAAATTTAATAGCTTGATTTAAAGCTGTAGGAGAATTTGCATCAGTAGTTGGTTGGGTTTCAACAGGAAATATCGGAGTTACATAAAGGCGGATTGACAGTTAATTGACCAGCTACACTACTATCACTTTCTCTAGTATCACAGTATGCTTGATTTGAATTTAATTCGCAAGTAAAAACGCTGGATTCAGCTTTGATTGTCACAATTGCTGTAGTCGACGGCATCAACCGTTTGGTCTTCTACAAATTAAGAATAGCATTAAGTAAATTCTTGCTTCATTCTAACTGACGGTTTGTAAGTGCTCGTAAGTAAATTGCAATAACAATAAAAAATAGTAAAATTACAATACTGTAATAATACCTTTTGCACATTTTTACTCTTCGCAAACCGCATGAGCATCCTACCCTCAGTAAATGCAGCTTCTCTCTTGTCTGATATAAAGTACATCGTTAGGATTTTGTTGAAATCGAAACTATCCATCCGACTTGTGAAACCGAGACCCACCCGAACATAATGACCTTTAAACAGAAAACAAATACACATGGTTTCTTCCATTACCTGGTACCAGAATACATACATTTGACTAAATGTAATTTAATTTAATTAAATAGCGAACAAGCTTTGTTGCTTTAAAGTTTTAATAATTATTAAAATCACTTAAGCGAAGTATATGAGTATTAGTCTAAATAAACTAAAGGTCAACCTGCTTACCCCGTTGATTCTGGTATTTAATTGTAAAATAGCGACTAGAGTCACGAGTGGGTTGAAGAACTGAGTTAGTATGACTCTCAATGACAGCTTGACCAAATACTTAAAAATCGGGGGTTTCACTACTTGATTGTAAAGTAAGTTCCATAATATGTTCAAGCTGTACATGACAATGAGGGCCGGCTGCAATCAAGATTAAATTACACATTTCCAGTGCAGTGGGTTCGCAATGTCCCAATCCGAAGCTTGGCACCTGCAAAAACAGAAGTACTAAATTAGATGATTGATAAGGCAAACGCAACTATAAGGAAAACAATTATAAATTAATCGCTATGGCTACAACAGCTTCGTTAATCCAAGCTTTACGACGAATTCTCAGCACAGTAAGTCAACTGCACTACTACGCAACCTACTCTAAGAAAAGCATTAAAAGCGAAGCCTGAAAGCATTTGAAACACATTAAGATGTTCGTAATGTGTTTCGAATGTTTTTAGGCTTCGCTTTAAAAGTCTATTTTCGCAGTGCACCAAGAATAAATAAGTCGTTAGTTGTTAATTAATTTATATTTCACTAATAAGTTTAAATGCTATGAAGTAATAATAAATATTTAGTTATTAGCTTACATATTTTCTTGGGTCAGATTATGATTATGACAGCCAGAATTGTCATCGCCAGGGTTTACCGAAACTGGTGAAAGTTCGTAAATAAATACATTCTTCATAAGCAAAATTTCATCATCTTCTTCGTCATGTCATGATCCATACCAAGACACAGAAGTTTCAAAAACTATGAAAATACTAGAACAAAGTTAATGACAATTTATTAATTATGGTAGGTACTCAAAGTAACTCATACTTGAAATTGAATCAAACAGGAGGATAGGTTGGCAATGTACCAGCAGGACCAGCACCAGCTAAACAATATTAAATTACTACAAAAATACTATAACGATTTAAAATGAAAAAGAAACAAACGCAACACGTACAAATGGGAAAAGTTGAAACTAGAATAACAAATTACAATTTCAATTTCTTTACTTAAGTTAGAGAATTCTTAAAGGTTTCTTACGTGCGCGCTGTCCCAAGGAATTCTTTGAATAATTCTCCTGAAGCAAACTTTAGATGCATTTACAATGTTCATTATCAAATCATTAATATTAATTTCAGACAAAATCATAGTTTATAATTTGTTGCATTACAATTTCTGCACTAGGACAAACTAAATAGGTAAATGCAAACCTAAATACATACCTAAACCACAATTTTCCATTTTTTTTAAAATATATGGAAGCCTCAATTCTCATTTGTTAAAAAGTGCAAAAACTTAGTTTGCCCTTTTACAACACATCAAAATCTAAATTGTGAGCATCAATTTACACGTTCCAAAATATTATTGAAAACATCGATTCACACTTTCTGAAGCATGAAAAACCTCAATTGAATTTACACTTTTTGAAACAATTAGAAACCTGAATTTACAGCTGTACACGAAAAGGCCATAATCTCAGTTAGACGAAGGCATTACCCACCTCCACCTCGCTCGTCAGTAAACCGACTTCTGCCAACAATTCTCACAAACTCCAGTTGTTCAATACCATAATACAACTGGAAGTTCTTCTTGGCCAGGAATTCCACCGATGTCTCGTCAATATTGACGATCCAAGCATGGTAGGAAAGTCCCCGGAAAACTCCCACCGAATCCACAGCAATGGGTCTCCAACTACCCGTTTGAAGACCCGGATTTCTATCCCTTAACATATACAAAAACTCCGCAAAAACATCAATCCCCACCGGCTTAGCTCCCAAGACCCGAACCCGAAACATCATGCGCACCACCCTCACTTTTGGAGCCGCATCCACCACAAACTTACGAGGTTGCCCCTTATCGTCCCACGTAATAGAAGCTGCCACTGACCGAACCCAATCCGCAGTGAAGGCGTTAGCCACCGACACTCGAATCCGTCCGTCCACCAGCATCACTCCTTCAAAACAAAGGCCTCCACAAGAAGCAGTATTCCGAACTCCAATAGCAAGGGTATTAAGCGCTTCTCTGAAGGCCCAGAAAGCTTCTTTAGAGACATGTCCTTCATCCCCAACGCCTTCAACAGTGAATATAATATCAGGTAATGCCTGTCTCGCCAAAAAGATGGATTCAGGTGACGAGCCAGAGGAGCTACTCCCTCCCCTCGTTGTTCTATCACCAGCACCTCCATTTTGACCCCCACCCTCCCCTGCAACTACTTCCCCATCTTTGGCAGTACTCCCCACCACAGCGCCACCCCCTCCTTTTTGAGTAATATGTGTTTCAGTGGACTCTGCACCCCTAGCCTCATTTCTACCGGACAGAGCCTTCAGGGCCATTGACCTCCGTTTTCTTTTGCCCCACCTCCTTCTTCGGTTCTTTGTGGAGGGAGTATTTCCCCCAAATGTAACTCCCAACCCAGAAGGATGGGACAAGTTCATCACAACTTCACCAACAGTTGCAGTACCTGAACATTTTTAAGCAATTAAAAAAATACATATAGGTAGTTACAGCTGCTTTAGTGACGCTGGTCAAACTTGTTATCTTTTTTCTAGCATCTCTTTGGAGAATGTAATCCCCCACATTCAAAGCATTTTCAGTTTTCATATTTATACGTCCAGCAGGCACTCTGGATAAAGTACCTGTAATGAGTGCGGGAGCCGTCTGGTCTGCTAAGTTAATGTCCAATAGACTTGCGATCTTTGGCTTCTTGGGTGGGGGTTCAGTATTGACCGAGTTAGCTTCTTCAACTGCAACCGAATTCGGGGTGTTAGGTACTTCTACATTTTCAATTTTAATTGTAGCTTGATTTAAAGCTGTTGTAGAATCTGCATCAGTAGTTGGTTGGGTTTCAACAGGAAATATCGGAGTTAAAGGCGGATTGGCAGCTGATTGATCGGCTACACTACTATCACTTTCACTAGTATCACTGTATGCTTGATTTGAATTTAATTCGCACGTAGAAACGCTGGATTCAGCTTTGATTGTGGCTACTGATGCTGTTGACGCAATCCGCCTATCAGTTTTCTTGGAAATAAAAATCAAATTAAATAAATTATTACATCATTCTAATTGAAACTTCCTGAGTAGGTAAATAAAAAATTAGACTGATAAGAACAATTATTGCAATAATATAGTATAATAATTTCGATACTTTCTGCACAATCTTTCTTTTCGCAAACCGCTTAAGCATCCTTCCCTCAATAAATGAAGCTTCTTTCCTGTCTGATGTAAAGTACATTGTTAGGATTTTGTTGAAATCGAAACTATCGACCCGACTTGTGAAACCAAGACCCACACGAACATATTCGCCTTTAAAAGGAAAACAAAGTACCATGGTTTTTAAATTACTGGAAAACGTACACTTGAGTAAAGAGTAACTTCTAATTACTTAGTGAGCTTTGCTGTGTTAAAGTTTTAATGATTATTAAAAATATTTAAGCTGTATAATTATGTAATTGAATGAAGAAAATAAAGATCAAACTGCTTACCTCGTAGATTCTGGTATTTAATTGTAAAATATCGACTAGAATCACGCGTGGGTTGAAGTACTGAGTTAGTAAGACTCTCAATGACAGTTTGACCAAATACTTGAGAATCGAGGGTTTCACTACATGATTGTGAAGTAAGTTCCATTATATGTTCCAGCTGTATATGACAATGAGGCCCGGCTGCTATTAAGATTAACTTGCACATTTCCACTGGGTTCGCAATGTCCCAATCCGAAGCTTGGCATCTGCAAATACAAATTGATTTAATTACATGATAAATGCCACTAGAAAAGGAAAAATAATCATATTTACATAAATTAATCTTATTTTATTATTATTATGCTATACCAACAATGTACGTTAATCCAACCAAACTTAGTACATCAAAAGTGAAACCTGAAAACATTACAAACACATTTCACATTTGGAACGCATTATATTAATGGTTTAATGGTTGATGGTTACAATGCATTCCAAATGAATTCGTCTTCGTAGTGGGTTTCAAATGTTTTTAGGCTTCACTTTAATGGTATATTTTCGTAGTGCACAGCAATAAGTTGTTAGTTGTTAGCTAATTTACTTTTCACTAATAACTAAATGCAAAATGAGTACCTAGGTAATTAATTAGCTGTCAACTTACACGTTTTTGTGGGACAGATTTTGGCAGCATGAACTCTCATCGTCAGGGCTTACAGAAACCGGGGGAACTTCATAAACAAATACATTCTTCTCAAGTAAAATTTCGTCATGTATTTCGACACGCTCCATAATCCATAGGTACCAAGACAAAACAGCTGTAAAAACTATAAATTCTGAAACAATTTAATTATTAATTAGTTAACTTAAGTTCTTTAGCGAAAAATTATTAAACCGTCGTGTATTTAAAGTAACTCATGCTCGAAATTAAGTGAAAAATGATAGGATGACAGTGTACAACGTAAACAACATTAATCTGAACTAAATTAATTAGTTTGAAAATACTCTGTCCAACCATTAAATAGAATGAAGAAACAATCGGCCACGTGGACAAGTTGAAAGTCGGAACACAAGCATGGTTGGTAGGACTAGACTAGCTGACTAGCGACTAGACTAGACTAGTGAGCTTTTTTGGCCGGTTTGACTATAAACAAGACTAGACTAGCCAAGGGTAGAAAAAATCGTGAATAGACTAGATTAGCAAGCGAGCCTTCGAGCAAAATGACTAGACTACACTAGACTAGCAGCGATTTCCCCCATATTAAGGGATAGGCAACTGGTTGACTAGACTAGATTAGGGATGGTTTTTGTGTTGACTAGACTAGACTATTTAGGTCCAGAAAACAGTGTGACTAGACTAGACTAGACTAGCGGATGTTTAAAAAACAAATGACTAAACTAGACTAGCAAAAATTTTGGCCAGCCTTGAAACAAAAACAAATTACGATTTCTTCAAATAGATAATTCAAAGTGTTCTTCTGTACCCGCTGTCACAAGGAATTCTTTCAAAGAGCGAGTGCGAGTCGAGTCGAGTGCGAGTGTGCAGCTGCTGCAGTGCAGCTGCAGTCAGTAGCAGCAGTGTCAGCAGTCCGGACAGTCGACAGTGCGACTGCCGAATGCTCGGTACTGCTAAGTGAGACTTGTGACGTGACAATGCACTCGCTGTGACAATAATAATTCCATTAATTCCATTTACAGGAACCTGAACAACGTTATTTAATTAGGTTCGTGTAATCGTATTTATTTTGTATTTATCGATTATTTAGACATACACAGTACAGGTCCAGAATTAGTAAATATATATTATGAGATCATAGGGAATACATAAATATGATTGGGAGCTTAAGAGTTACCATTTAATTATCGTATATTTTATAAGGTAGATATGCATACATACATTAGTACGTTAGTTCTATGGTTAGAATCTGGGTGGCCCAGCAGAAGTTCAAATGCGAATTTTGCGTATTTGCAACCACGCACAAACATTATTTAAAAGGTCATTTAGTGACACATACGGATGAGAGGCCATTTCAGTGAACGGTATGCACAAAAAGTTTTAAAAGTCGGAGAGTCTTACAGGCACATAGCTTAAGATGACATACGTGCAAAAAGAAAAAGTTTCCCTGCGCACTTTGTCTGAACTTTTTCAATGCTAAAGCTGAAATGAAGCGACACATTAGTACAAACACCGGGGAAAAGCCCTTCAAATGTCAGTTTTGCCAGAAAAGATTTTTGAGGAATGGAGTTTTGGAAGTCCATGTAAAGGTTTGCAAAGAAAATCCTCAGCAAATGGACAAATATTGGGTTGAAAAAATTAAGAAATACAAAGTGTGACTGGTGCAATTTATCTTTCGTAAGAAAAGGGCAAAAATAGATATGTACAAACACCAGATGAGTGAACCTGTTTCGTTTTGATTAATAAGTTGAACTGAATTAAGTATCAAATTGCTGAGCCATAATTTGTAAATGCATTTTGACATAAATGTGGAAGTTGTGCTGGAGCGGTTTTGAAAAAAAGGGGTCGTGAATACAATTTCATTGTTCCTGTTTCAAGTATCCTGTTTCCAGTGACCTTTATTAATTTGTCCATGGGATTCGATACAAATATGCAGATGTTACAAATAGACAGGATCGACAATTATAGCTTTCAACGTGTTAGACGATGGAAAAGCGGACACTTTTGTTGGAAATGGCCAAATTCGCAACAGAGTAAACACTTTCGGACTTGATGAGGGCTAACATGCGTTTCGACAGACATCAAGCTTGGGAGAAAACAGCCTGGAGTCCAATGAACAGCAATTGGCTCACCCTTAAAAACAAAATCTTGTCTATCTCCTTCCTTGTACCTATTTTTAAAAATGAAGCCCGGTGGTGGAGGTCCTGGATCTTTTTCGTTTACTGTAACAGCAAAGCCAACAAAATTAATTAAAACAAACCACTGTTCATAGCAACATGTATTCGCGTAACCCAAACGCTTACTAGCTAAAGCAACACCTTATAACTTTACTGTGGAGTGTCTTAACACATTCCACATTCATTTCAACGCCACGTCGAAGATTCGTTGGAGGATCTGAGTCTTTTTTCCAATCAGCAAGCTTCTTTAAAATTCAAAGTCAAACTCAGTTGTACAAACTTTTTTTTACAAAAATCAAGCTTGAATTGAATATTTACAAAGTTTATTCCGTTTAAAAAATCCAATTGCAGTAGCAATGCTGCAATATGCCACCCGAGGTAGACCTCTTTCTAAGATTGCAATATATTTTAACTGAGACTCCCCCCATTTCAGTAGACCCTGTTCCCTAAGCCTCATTTCTAGTAGAAATTTTCTACTAAAGGTTTCATAGAACCATCCGTGCCATTGACATTTTTTCCCGTTTTGCCTCAGTTCTTTCTTTGGCAGTTGACTAAAGTACCTGTGATGGGTGCGGGAGCCGTCTGGTCTTCTAAGTTGTTGTCCAATACACTTGAGATTTTCGGTTTCTTGGTTGGTGGTTCAGTACTGATACCGTTGGCTTCTGCAATTGAACCTGAATTCGAGGTGTTCGGTACTTCACCGTTTTCAATTTTAATAGTAGCTTGATTTAAAGCTGCTGTAGAAGCTGCATCAGTTGTTGGTTGGGTCTCACCAGGAAATATCGGAGCAAACTGCGGATGATCCGAAGTTAATTCGCATGTAGAAATGCTGGCTTCAGATTTGATTGTGGCAATTGATGTGGTCGACGGCATAAGACACTTGGTCATCTAAGAATTTAGAATAGCATTAAAGAAATTATTGCTTCTTTCTAAGTAACCGTTCATAAGTATTCGTAGGTAAATTGCATTAATAATAAAAAAAATAAATAATAAAATTGCAATCGTATAGTACTTTCTGCGCATTTTTTGTTTCCGCAAATCGCATGAGCATCTTTCCCTCAATAAAAGTAACTCCTCTACTTTCCGAGGTAAGGTACATCGTAACGATGTTAATGAAATCGAAACTATCCACCCGACTAGAAAAACCAAGACCCACTCGAACATATTCACCTTTAAACAGACAACAATAGCACATGATTTCTTCAATTATTCGAATACCGTAAAACTTCCAATAAGTCCCCGCCTCTAATAATTCCCCGACCTCTAATAACTTAACTTAAAATCCAAAAATTAGGAATAATTCCCCGCCTCTAATAATTCCCCGGTACATTATTAGAAGCATTTTAAAAGTGCATGTTCTTCAATGGCGGTAGTGCACAGAGCACTTTCTACAGTCCACAAGAAGAACTCGCAACTCCTAGAGTAAGTGCGGGTATGTAATTTACACTTAATTACTAATCTACATGTTCATTTTTAAATAATTCCCCGCCTCTAATAACTCCCCGGCTTCTAATAATTCCCCGGTCTGAGAGTTGAAATTTGCGCTAATTCCCCGGGGAAGTATTGGAAGTTTTACGGTACGTACATTTGTGTAAGGGGTAATTCAATTATTAGTCAATAAGTAACAAGCTTTGCTGCTTCAAAGTTGTAATAATTATTAAAATCATTGAAGCTACTATATAAGTAAGTGACTGAAGAAACTTAAAGAAAAAACTGCTTACCCTGTTGATTTTGGTATTTAATTGTAAAATAGCGACTAGAATCACTCGTGGATTGAAGAACTGAACTATTTAGACTCTCAATGGTCGCCTGGCCAAATACATGAGAATCGGGGGTTTCACTACTTGATTGAGAAGTAAGTTCCATAATATGTTCCAGATGTATATGACAATGAGGCCCGGCTGCAATTAAGATTAAATTACACATTTCCAGTGGGTTGGCAGTGTCCCAATCCGAAGCTCGGCATCTGCAAAATACCAGTAGGTATTTAGTACCTATATTTAATTATATATGCTTACATCTGATAAACGCAACTAGAAAAACCAAATAATAAATACCTAACGCTAATCCAAGGTTTAGTACGAATTCTTACAACAGCAAGTCAAGTGTATTACTACCATGGATGCTAACTACACTATATGAAAAAGCATTAAAAATTCGCAAAGAGCCTTAACACATTTGAAACACATTACGAACCCATCTGGAACGCATTATATAATGGTTGTAATATGTTCCCCAAATCAGCTCGCAAAAGGTGAAGGTTTCAAATGTGGAATGTTTTTAGGCTTCATTTTAATAGTCTGTTTTTGCAATGTCAACTGTACTAACAATAAAAAGTCGTTAGTTGTTAGTCAACTTACGTTCTCAACGTTACACCAATAATTTTAAATCATATTGAGAAATTAAATTACTAATTAGCTTACCCGTTTCTGTTGGTAAGATTTTGATGGCCTGAATTGTAATTTTCAGGGCTTAAAGAAACTTGGGGAAGTTCGTAAATAAATACAATCTTCTCATACAAAACGTCATCTTTTTCTTGATCCATACCAAGGCTAAAGTTTTAAAACTACAAAATTAACCTGTTGCGATATAAACCAAGTTCAAAGTTAGTGAAAAATTATTTAATCATGGTATAAAAAGTAGCTCATGCTCGAAACTCGAAACTTCGTGAAACAGGAGGAGATAGGCAGAATGGCAATGTGTAGGTATACTTAAAAGCTAAACAATAATATGAAATTAATTAATTATGCTACCTAAAAAATACTCCCACGATTAAAACAAAACAACCCACAACGTGGACAAGTTGAAAGCTGAAAAACTTGAAAAACAAAAACAAAACAAACTATAGTTTCTTTTCTAAGTTTTCTATGAAATATTTTTGTTTTTGGCGGTCGTTCGTCGTTTTTCGTCATAGGATTTTAACATAGGCATACATAATGCTTTGCATTGCATTGGTCTGCCTCTGAACAGAACTGAACGCACAGCAAAATCTACCGTTCCCGTCCTCGCCTATCTTCCACTTTCACTACTGGTTGTAATAAATGGATGGCGCTTAATCCGTTACCTGACCGTAACATTTCTGAAAGACCCTACGTTTGGTCACCCCAGGTCCTAATGTTTAACAATTTGTCACCCCTAATGGCTCTAAAATGAGAGCAACTAGGGGGGGCGG
>JAQFZC010004022.1:0-17126 GCA_034695205.1 Dicyrtoma fusca | reverse complement strand
GACACTTTTTCAAAACGGTCAAAACTAGTAAATGACACTTTTTAAAAACGGTCAAAACTAGTAAATGACACTTTTTCCAAACGGTCAAAACTAGTAAAGAACACTTTTTCAAAATGATCAAAACTACATACCTATACACTTATTATTCTTTCAATTTTTTATTAATGCCAACAAAATGATTTTGTAGGAACCTACTTTTAAAACTAGAAGTTATATCCAGGAAGTTATTCACTATGACGTGTAAGCCCCCATATTCCCTAACCATTACAATGTGATTAACATTCAAAAGAATACAAATGACGGACAAATAAATGGTCCGAAATTTGTCAAAGAGCTCAACTTTTTCATCTAGTGCAGTCCTGGCTGACACACTTACAATAAATATTTCGTAACCGATGGCTACTAAGAGCAAGGTAGCAAAAATGAGCTGCCGTTTTATTGAATTGTTAAATAAAACTCGATTTGAATGGTCATCCCAGAAGTAAGGGTGCAATCCAAAAGTGTAGCCTAAATTAACTACGAAACCAAAATATTTTAGGACCTTTGGAGGGAGCATAGTGAAATGAATGCTGACACACTTTCAAAAAGCTTTCTTAAACGGTACTGACTCGACTAGCGTTATAAATATGTATGGCTCAAATAAATTAAATAACCATCTATAAATGTTTTGTAGGCCTGTCGAATTTGAATGTATGCGTTCTTACATTCAAACGGAAAAAAAAAAATGTCAAACAATTATAAATATCTATTTATTTATTTTATTTGCATTCATTGGTTAACTATATAGAAATTTGAGCTTCTTGTGTACATAGTGATGAGATAATAGAAAGCGAATTAAATGTAGGCTGCAATTAAGTTGTTTTTACAATGAAAGATAATAACCGACGGTACGAATTTGACTGAACGAAATGACCGGTTTTTTAGTGATTAATGGGTGCCAATTTTAATGTCAGCAAATAGTATCCCTAAAAAGCACTAACGATGTATTTTAACGGCAGTTTTTGCCTTGTCTTACTGTCATCTACAGTGTACACAAATTGTACGTTCTAGTAAAAACATTACATAGGTAGTTAATTAGTAATCAATATGTTTGACCTCTACCGCAAAATTACAAGTATCAAATGTATTGTTTTTTGCATTAAAGCGTGAAGTCCGGGTTTCAAAAGAATAGAATAAAACAAAGACGAAGGCTTTCAGTACGAAGGATTACAGCGATGCGATGGCTATAAAATTGAAGTAAGTAAGTTTTAAACGAACGTGAATTTTTTTGGGGATGTTAATAATTTAGTCAATTTAGTTATTAAACTACAGTAATTATTGATTCAATGTTTTTATTGACCGTTATAATTTGTAATTACGATTGCGAGATTGACATTCTCTGGCATAAGAAATCGCAATTGTAGGAACACGAAATAATTTAGCTAAATCATAAGTAATTAAACCATGTAAGTACTAGATTAATCGTAGAATTAAAATGAAATTCTAGTGCTAATATTTCTACTAGCTTTGTTTACTTGTTCCAGTCATTATTTTGGCTTTATTATTTAAATTAGCTTGCAAAGCCTGGCAATTACCTATTTAATGCAAAGTATAGGGAAAAGTAAAATTAATATGAATTATGTATGTCAAAAGCTTCATTTCGCTTGTAAATGTTGACTTGACAGAATCTTTGAGAGCAACTAGGTGCTCAGGTTTCAGGCTCACACTGTAATTCAATTTTCAATTTAAGAGCTGATAAGGAGGATATATAATGCTAAAAGCAAGTCTTGCAGATCAAGTTTGCAGTAAAAGATTCAGTGCTGGTGCAAACTGACTGTGAGCCCTAAGGCTTTCATTCACAAAAGTAAAAGTGTTTCGCTCAAACTTGACCAATAATTTTTCTTTGCCAATGTAAACGTATATAGGTACATAATGGAATGACCCAGATTAACAGAAATTGACATACACACCTGTCTGTGACCACTTGACTAACTTTATTTAGTAAATTAAGATTAAACATCAAGAATGGGGGCGTAGCTCAGATGGTAGAGCGCTCGCTTAGCATGTGAGAGGTACCGGGATCGATACCCGGCGCCTCCATTAATATTTTTGCCTCAGCATTATTGTTAGAAACATTTTATTTGTAGGCTAATTCAGGTTTTGCACTTTTTTTTAGCAAACTTGTTTATTGTTGAGGGCACCTGCGATGAGGCTATTGTGGAAACTACTCTATTGTACAAAAAGAATGTGTAAAGTAAAAAAGTATTAATTTTAATTTTTCAACAGTAATACATATTAAAGACTTTTCTAGTTTACCATTTATTCCTGGGAATTTTGCGACAGACGCACAATACATTTAAATCATTCCTAAACCAGTTAAAGCTGTGTTGTGAAATTTATCGCACCATTTTTGTCTTTTGTAACTTCCAGTACCATTGAGACCCAAATCTTAGTAATCTTACAAACGGCGTACAACTTTTTTTTTTACACGATTTAACTTTTTATTGGACTGACACTTTGAAAGCTAGCAAAGAAAGAAAATTCTTTTATTTTAGCAGTCAATTCAATTTAATAATATTAACTATGTCAATTCCTTTACATTTTCTCCTAGAGCGTATTTGCTTTGATTTGATTTTGGTAATAATTTATTTAGTATTTATTTTGTATACATATTATCTTATTAAATTCGAGTGGACCCCTTACACTATAATTAATTGTTGGTAAAGGATTGTAGTTCAAAATTCTATTCAATTGTCAATTCAGAATCCGACCGAAAACTTTGAACTAACGATAACGTTGTATTTTCTAAATCTAAACAAAAGGAGTTCCAAATTATGTACTATCATTCATCTGCAGTAAAATAAAATAGACTTTTCAAAATCAATATACGGACAAAATTATAATTAGTGTGCATAACGTACATTGCTATTGGCAACGATAGTTTTACATTTTTCAATTATTTTAACATCTGTAAGCTGTAAACTGCACATTTAATAATTGCTATTTTTAAAGGAGCAATTAAATACTGAGTTTTTCATATTTTCAAAAACATGTAAATACCTTGGATATTTTCCATCCTATGAAAAACATGTATGTACATATATTCAACATTTTTCGTCTTTTCAAAAACACGTAAATATAAGGCATTTTTAATCTTTCAAAACCATGTAAATAGGACATTTTTCATCTTTTCAAAAATGTGTAAATAGGACATTTTTCATCTTTTCAAAAACATGTAAATAGGACATTTTTAATCTTTCAAAAATGCGTAAACAGGACATTTTTAATCTTTCAAAAACATGTAGATATGACATTTTTAATCTTTCAAAAATGTGTAAATGGGACATTTGTCATCTTTTCAAAAATGTGTAAATAGGACATTTTTCATCTTTTCAAAACATGTAAATATTACATTTTTAATCTTCCAAAAACGTTTAAATATTACATTTTTAATCTTCCAAAAACGTTTAAATATTACATTTTTAATCTTCCAAAAACATGTACCTAAATAGACATTTTTCATCTTTTCAAAACATGTAAATAGGACATTTTTCATGTTTTCAAACATGTAATTCGGATATTTTTCATCTTTTCAAAAAAGCATGTAAATATATAATTAATATTAGGACATATTTATACATATTTAATATAAAGTATCTTTTACGATAGTTACATGATCGTTCTTTAATTGACAAAATAAACTTGGACGCCGCTTTATTACTGTTTTGTTAGAATTGGTGGGTTGCCGAACTGTAGGTGTAAAGGATTTAATACGATAGAATCAGAATAAACACTGAGTTGTTAGCAAGGTGGACCGGAGGGAAACAAAAGGCTATGCATCCCTTTAAAATATGTAAATATGGCATTTTGCACTTATTGAAATGGGGCTGAATAGAGAGGACTATTTAACCTTTGCAAAAACGTGAAAATAGCAAGTTTTCCACCTTTTCAAAATCATTTAAAGAGAACTTTCTGCACCTGTTAAAAAACATCTAAATAGTAATTAGTAATTACATTTTGCACCTGCTTAAATACGTGTATATACTTATAGCAAACACCAAGCAACCGTTAAATCCTGTAGCCGCAATTCAATTCTTAGTTAATAAAAAATAAAAACAACAGACGGCGCCCAGATTTATTTTTTTTTCCAGAAAATACATTTGCAACCTGCAAAGCACTCTATTTGGATGCATTTAAATGGGTGGAAAATGTCTTATTTACAAGTTTTTAGACAAGGTGCAAAACAACAGAATTCTTCTAATAAACCTGCTTGACATTTTGAAATCGAAAATTTTAATTTTTTTTTTGTTTTTGAATTACCTACAATCTCTTTTAGGATGCTACTTACTGCCTCTGAAAACTTGGAAAGCTAGCTAATCTTGCATTGCTTCATCTTAAAATAAATATTCTACAGACAGACCAGGCCCATCAAAGATTAACCTTTTCAAAACGGTAATAACCTTAGTTTAGAATGTTTTTGAAAATACTAATTACTTGATTTGATCGTTTTGAAAAAGTGTTATTTACTAGTTTTGACAGTTTTGAAAGAGCGTTATTTACTAGTTCTGACAGTTTTGAAAGAGCGTTATTTACTAGTTTTGACAGTTTTGAAAGAGCGTTGTTTACTAGTTTTGACAGTTTTGAAAGAGCGTTGTTTACTAGTTCTGGCAGTTTTGAAAAAGTGTTAATTACTAGTTTTGACAGTTTTGAAAGAGCGTTATTTACTAGTTTTGACAGTTTTGAAAAAGTGTTTACTAGTTGTGACCGCTTTAAAAAAGTTAATTTATAGAATTAAACACTTTTGATTTTGACTTTTGTAAAGCATTCTTTC
This sequence comes from Dicyrtoma fusca, assembly GCA_034695205.1. Classification (NCBI taxonomy): domain Eukaryota; kingdom Metazoa; phylum Arthropoda; class Collembola; order Symphypleona; family Dicyrtomidae; genus Dicyrtoma; species Dicyrtoma fusca. The sequence goes on along the minus strand of JAQFZC010004022.1, from coordinate 12,316 downwards.
CATGGTTCCTTCCTCAGTTCGTAATAGGTTAAAAAAATAAGACTGATGTTCCCATCATCCATCAGAGAAGAATTTCATCGAAAAGTTCTTCCTCATTTTGCTCAATGACTTTTACAAAGAAGCGGCGGGATGACGGACGGGAAAAAAGACGGCGGTTACAAAAACCACCTTCTGTCAACGTCCAAAGATCCTTTCACAAATTATGTTGAAAATATTTTAAAATTTTGAGCTTCAATTTAAAAAAATTATTAATCACACTGTAATAGTAGCATTGGAAATTTTTTACTGTAATTTACACTTCAACCCCTCCCCCTTTCTAAGGGGTAATTTATGAGCGGCCCCTTCCCAGAAAAGTTCCTTTATTCACGAGCACGATCCCAACCACGGCCACTCACACATGAGTTCAGTGCATGCAGTGCAGTAAGTTAGTACAGGATTTCAGACTTTCTTTTTAATTTCATTTAATTTGTTGTTTTAATCAAGTTTAAATTCATTGTTTTACTGCTACTGAGATTAAGAGTGATTTTGTGCGTAATTTAGAGCTCATTTGGTAAGTTGTCAGTTGATCAATTTTTATTTTTAAACTACTTACTAATTGTGATTTTATTTCTTCAGTTTTTGGTTTTAGCCGTTAGTTGTTTGTCCTTAACTATGAACTATGTTAATACTTATTTATTTATTTTTGTTTGTACATTGTGCAGCCTAGCCAAGATAGAAGATTGTCCGTTGGAGCTTTTAAATTGTGTTTCTGAATTATTTTTGGTTAATTATTAATTAACAAAAATCACCACTAACTAAGCCATAGCTATGTCAGTCGCACAAGGAAATAAAACCCAGCCTCTGGGTCTGGGATTATCGCCCGAAAAACTTGCAGCAAAATCAAAAATTGACGAAGAAGGTGATTCGAAGATGGAGATGGATGCAATGGAGTGTACGGAAGTGGATAAAGAAAATGTGGTTCAAAAAGTGGACGAAAATGTCAAAGGTGACCTACAACAACAGCAAAAACAACAGCCTCTTGTCAGTCCCAGTTCCGGTTCCGGCTCCGGTTCTGGTCCCAGTTCCAACCCAGTCGAAGTTCCGGCTAATAAATCTCAAGAAGTTTTGGAAAAGGGGGACGAAGACGAAGACATTATTTTAAATAGTGGGGGCTGTAAACTTGAATCTATTGATGGTGCGTTCAACATTTATTTATTTATTTTTTACAGTTTGTGTAATTAACCTATTCGCAACTGGCAAACTAAGGAAAGAAAGAATGCATTACAAATTACAAAAGTCTTTAATTCTATAAATTACCTTTTTCAAAAAGATCAAATCTAGTAAATGCCACTTTTTTAAAACGGTCAAATCTATTAAATAACACTTTTTTCAAAACTGTCAAAACTAGTAAATAACACTTTTTCGAAACGGTCAAAACTTGTAAATAACACTTTTTCAAAACAGGCAAAACTAGTAAATAGCACTTTTAAAAGGTTGGAAAACTAGAAATTACCGTTTTCAAATGGTCAAAAAATAGAAATTCCCCCTTTTCAAAAACATTCAAAACTAAAACTAAGTATATTACCGTTTCGAAAAGGTTAAAAAATCTATTTTTTTAAAAAATATTTTGTGTCGATTTTTTTCAGAACACGAAGAAATGGATGATGATGGTGAAAATGAGAGTGGCAGTTCTGGTTCGATGAAGCTGGGAAGTTCCTTCGAAGAAATCCAATGCGAATCGGAGCCCTACCCCACGCACAGTCACCGGAGTCACTGTGCCCGGGACCGTGACCTTGAGATCGAAGATATTCTGGATGACCTTGAGGAATCGGTTGGGTCAAGTGAGGACACGCTCCTTCAGGATTCCGACGGGGTCATCAGCTTCAATATGTCCCTTCAAAAGCGCCTCGTGGAGCTCAACGATGCCTTCGAGAACTTTGGACAGGGGGGCTTGAGCCTCTGCAACTTCTGGACGCTCTACTTTGAAACTTACGTGGAGCCCATGGGCTGGCGAGCCATGTGGAAGCCTAAAGGAAGCAACAGTAAAATAAATCGATTCAAGAATCAAGAAGCGGATGATAAAAACACGACCCCAGAGAACTTCAAGGTTAGCCGGGTCCTATTTGACACCGTTGAGGTGACCCAGGTCAATTGTGCCTCTCTAACTGCCCGAGTTCGCTACGAGGATGACTCGACGGCCTTCGTTCCTCTGTCTGAATTGTATCCACTGGCCATGCAAGAAAATTCCTGTTTGTCCATGAAAGTGACGGCCAAATGTATCGACAATTATCGGTAAGAATTTTGTTTGTAAATTAACCTATTCGACACTGGGAAATCAAGTAACTCTACAAATTACCTTTTTCAAAATAATAAAAACTAGTGATTAACACTTTTCAAAACGGCTAAAAGTAGAAATTAAGTAAATAACACTTTTCCAAAAAGGTCAAAAGCAGTCATTACCATTTTCAAAAAGGTCAAAAGTAGTACACATTTTTAGTAGTAATTTAACATTTAAAATGATCAAAGCTAGAAATTAACACTTTTCAAAAGGTTAAATGTAGAGACTAACGCTTTGCAAAAAGGATTAGAAATAGAAATAGTATTTCACATTTTCAAAAAGGTCGAAACTAGTAATTAACACTTTTCAAAAAGGTCAAAGGAAGTGAATAACATCTTGAAAAAGTTCAAAACTAGAAATTCACACTTTCCAAAAAGGTCCGAATCACAGTATATAGCAGTTTCAAAAACGTAAAAACTAGAAATTAACATTTTCAGAAGCTATAAAACAAGATAATGCCAGATTCAAACAACTGGAAATTAGTGAATAAGACTTTTAAAAAGGCCAAAGCTGCAAAGTAACATGTTTGAAAAGGGTAGTAAATGTAGTAATTAGCACCTTCAAATTAATCAAAGTAAGAAACCGACAATTTTGAATAGATGCAAAACTAGTTATAGGTATTATATTGCCGTTTCAAAAAGGTTATATATATTGATAAAATTGTTTAATGCCGGTAGTATTTAATCTCTATTGAAATATTTTCTCATATAATTTTCAGTTTTTTCCTCAATCACTTGCTCTTCCCTTGGGATTCTGAGAATGCGGATCGTTGGTGTGAGCTTCATTTGGAATCTCGTATTCAATTTTATTACGATCTTCAGTCCGGGGCCATTTCCGAGACGATGTCAATTGAGGTCCGGGACTTGATTCGTGAGGCGAAAGTAAATCAAGACAAAATCGACAGATTGGAAGAACGGCTGGGGTTCGCAGATACGGAAGAAGATGCTATTGAGGAAGATGTTGTGGCAGAGATGCTTCCGGTTCATATGCGACAGGAGGAAATCAAGTCCAGACTGCAAATGCTGGAGAGCCCCTTGTGGCGGTACGTACTTTTTTTTGTACAGAACTTGATTAATTTACTAAATTCATTGCCGATGCGATGCCGGTATTCTGTTAGTGTTAAATTATGTAAACAAAATTGGACTGTTCAAAGCTTGAAATTATTTAAATATGTTGTTTTAAAAAAATTTTGCACAGAAGTGAGTCTGTCAATTTCTCTCCTATTTCTATTTTTCTATTCGGAACTGGAAAATCATGGAGAAAGTGTTTTAGAAAAGTGTTTATTCAATAAATTAACTTTTCCAAAAACGTCAAAACTAGAAATCAACATTTTCAGAAACATTCATAACTACCACTTTAAAAAAGGCAAAAACTAAAAGTTTGCACTTTCAAAAAGGATCAAAACCAGTAATTGCCACTTTAAAAAAAGATAAAAACTAATAGTTGACACTTTAAAAAAAGATCAAAGCTAGTAATTAGCACTTTCAAAAAAGATAAAAATTACAAATTAGCACTTTCAAAAAAGATCAAAACTAGTAACTAGCAGCTTCAAAAAAGGCCAAATCTAAAAGTTAGCACTTTCGAAAAAGATCAAAGCTATAGTAACTAGCACTCAAAAAAGAGCAAAACTAGTATGTAGCACTTTTAAAGAAGATCAAAACAATAAATTAGCGTTTACTTACAAGAAGATACAAAACTTTTGGTATATTACTGCTTCTAAAAGGTTAATACTTTAATTGAAATTATCATGGTCAGTAAATTTTGCACTTTCGAAAGAGTGTCATTAGTTCGTTTTGTGTTTTTATTTTAGCAGAAATGGCAGTTATTTTTGCAGTTGTTCGGAATATCAACTTTACAATTACAACTTGGAAGTATAAATTTAAAATTATAATGTTTTTGTAAAAGTAACTTATTATTTTGTGTATTTGTATTGCAGAAATATGCTGAATAAGCTTCGTCTCAAACAGAATCGTACCTCGGGGCTCATTGCAGAAAAATATATTTTGATCACCACTCAGAGTTCCTACATTCAGAACTTGAAAGCAGATCTGGATTTTATCGAAGCTAGAATGGAGCCAGGAGAGAAAATAAAGTAAGAATTTCCACTGAGCGTTTGCACCTAAACTAGCTTAAAAAATCTAATTAAAGTTGCTTGTAATTAATGTTAATCATTAGGCAATGGCATTTAATTACAATTATTTAACCTCATTGTTACTGTGCACAGGATCATCTCAAGTTTACAAGAAGCCTTAGATCGCTGTCAACCGAAAGCTACGATTTTTATCAAATCCGGCGTTCATAAAATCTCTGGTCTGGGATTTCTGGAAGAAGGCGGCTCAATTATTGGTCAGTTTGAGTTTACCTGTCATTTAATAATTACTTTTTTAAAAGTTGTATTTGTATTATGCTCTTTATTACTATCGTGTCCTGTGATTTTGATGTTTTGATCGTTTAGGGCTTCCATGTGGAAAGAACGAAGAGCCTGTAATAATCGAACCAAAGGATGCGGGTGATGTTTGGCTGGTAGCAAATTCCGAAACTAATGTTACAATGGAAAATATTTTGGTTCGAGTCACTCCTAAGTGGGTCCCGCCTTCGACAGGTGATGAAGACGGTGACCTTCAAGGTCACGATGAGTCCACTATTTCCTTGATGAACGAAGCAGCATCTTCAATTACATTTTTGACACTGCGAGGCTCCCTGGTTTTGAAAAACGTCGTCATCGAAGGATTTTCGGGGAAGGATGGAGTTGGGTACGCAATTTTAATTTTATTAATTCATGCTTTTATTTAATCGTTGTTGATCGTTAATAATAAAGTACTTTAATTAATGTATTTATTTTCTCTATTTGTTTAGAATCGACGAAACCGAAACGAGTGGAATCAAAGCTCTGGAGCAGGGCATCGTTTCCCTCGAAAATTGTCAAATTAAAAACTTTGTGACCGGCTTAATTATAAGAGAAGAGGCTCAGCTTCACTTGAAATCCTGTAGCATTGCAGGGTGTCGCATGGGCATCGAAACTAACCCGGGTGCAGTTCTCAAAATTGATTCTTTGAGCATTCAAAATTGTCAAAAGTTCGGAATCATCATCCTATCTCGCTCCGAAGATATTGCTACAGTCGTTGGGGATTCAGATTTACTCCAGTCGTCACTCTTGGCCAATTGCGGCTTCGAAATTTCAAATATTACCATTAAAGATTGTTTGGCTGGACACATTTGCGTTTGTAATGAAGCTTCCGTTCAAGAGCCCGAGATCATTTCCGCATCTGTCCGAGTTTTTCGATCCGTAGACAATGTTGCCGATCCGGATGCTCCTGCTGATGAAGATAAAACGCTCTAGTTTGACCTTGACACTGATTTGAAGTTGGAAATCGGATTCGAAAGATTATTAATTAATAATTTCCAATTAATTTGTAATGAGAAATAGAATTCGTAAATACTTCCTTGTTTTATTACACTTTTATTATCGTTTAAAGCATAGCTTTCTTTTCTAGTTCATTTTTGTTTAATAATTAAGCACTTCCATCACACATTTTTTTAAATATTGTAGTTTCACATTTACTGTTTAATATTTTACTTAAAAGTTACCTACCTACTTAAGTACGTTAAATATAATCTTGTTTTTGCTTTCTTAATAAAAGTTTTTTTTTAGAATTTACAGGGTGTTTATAATGCGGATTGTAATGCGCTACAAATTTTATTACGGTATTTCAGATACCTACCTACTATTATGCATGCCTGTTTTGAAATAATAATTATTTGACTGGGAATTAATAGATTTGTAAAAAGAAAAAAACTTGTAATCTATTGTAATCATAATCATAATCATTCTAGAAATCAGAACACAAGTATTATTAAGTAAAATAAATGTGTAAGTTGTATGTAATAAAAATTTGTAGTTGAGTTCAACTACTAGTAGTAATAGTAATACAAAATGCTCTGTTTTGACTTTTCATATTTAATTACCTATATTTTTTTTAAAAATTCTACTATGATTTGTCTAGCTTTTATTAAAAATGCAAGCTTGTAAATAATCATTTTTAGCGAGTCTCTCACTCATCCGCATACTATTCCAAACTAGTGGGTCAATGTGAATGACTCGATAGCCTAATATTTCTAAGTGCCTTGTTTTTAACTTGTGGTATCCTTTCAGTCTTCGAACGTGTGTGGTGTAATCTCGGGGATTTTGTAAGAGGACGGCTACTTTCGTCACTGCATCGGGATGAGGGGTTACGTCTCCTTTAGTAGTTGTTAGGGGCTTGAGAGGGTCGCCGTTCTTGTCGAATTGGACGAAAAAATCTAGAAAATAAAGGCAACAGATGCAATAATTAAATAAAGTAGCCGAATAGAAGCAGCATTATTGTAAAAATATAAAAATGGATCAGCAGTTGCAATTTGTAAATCGTATGGGCAGCTGTTCAATGGGTTTAATGCTCGATTTCGATTACTAATGATTAACTAAATTGTTTCTTTATTTCTAGTAAGTACTTACCCATTAAATAATAGTAGGACGAGTAGACATTCTTGCCCACGTACGTCTGGCTATGTAGAATCTCAATTAAAACTTGCTCCACTTCCCTGTGCAGGTAACTGTCTCGAAAGGAAGCTGCCAATGAACAACAAACATATAAGTATAAATTATACAGATTTATAAATTGTAAGCGCAGTACCTTAATTAAACCTACTGGGAACTGGCACACTATGTAGTTAATTAGTGTTTATACCGCAAATTTATACTTTCAAAAACACTCAAAAGGTCAAAACTAGATATCAACATTTTATAAAACTTCAAAACTGGAAACTGACAATCTTAAAAAGGTCAAAACTATAAATCCAAGTTTTCAAAATTGTTAAAACTAGAAATCAATATTTTCAAAAAGTTCAAAACTAGACTCTGACATGCTTAAAAAGGTCCAAAACTAGAAATCACACTTTTAAATGCGTCAATACTATAAAGCGACTCTTTCAAAAAGGTGAAAACTATATCCAAGTTTTCAAAATTGTTAAAACTAGAAATCAACATTTTCAAAAAGCTCAAAACTAGAAATCTAGATTTTAAGAAAGCTTCAAAATCTAGAAATCTACATTTTCAAAAATAATAAAAACTAGTAACTCACAGTTTCAAAAATGTCAAAACTAGAAATCAACACTTCCAAAAAGGTTGGAAGTTGGGACTAGAAATGAGCACTTTTAAAAATGCCAAAACAAGAAACCAACGTATTCAGAAACAATCAAAACTAATTGTAAGAACTTTTTCAAAAAAGCTAAAACTAGAAACCAACACTTTCAAAAACATACAAAAGGAGTTATTCAACGCTATTTCGAAAACTCTAAAGTCTATAGATAATATTATTTTGTCCGATTAAGATTAGATCAATTTTATTTAATATTGTTGACAGCTTCTTACAAACTGAGGCGACTTCTTGACAGAACTTCTGGTGAAACCATGGCACATTAGCTTCCGGCTTATCGATGCACACAGCTCGGTTCAATTCCATAAAAGTTTGGCGGATCTTCATGGGCCTCGCTGAATTCTATGGAAAGAACACAGAAACAAATCAAAATTTAAATCACTAACCCTTAAATCACTGTTCTAAATCTAACAATAACAATCGAACATTGAATTCAATCAAAATTACATTAAATTTCAATTAAAGGCAATGGGAACACCGAATACATACCCCATGAAAAGCTTTAATCTGTTCGTCCACAGCATCCAAGAAATCCACATCGAAAACTTGGTTAGTCAGTTCTAAATCGAGGCAGCCGTGGTAACAGTAACAGAGCATCAGTTGAAGGAGTGATAGTGGTGTGACTCGGTCACAATTTCTGTAATAATTAAAACAACAAAATAAATAAGTAGGTGTAATTATTATTATTAAACTATTCGGAACTGGAAAACCATGGATAGAATGCTTTACAAAAGAGCTTCGTTTGTCCATTCACTCTTTCAAAAAGGTCAACTGTAGTATTTAACATTTTCAAAAAGGTCAACTGTAGTATTTAACATTTTGAAAACGGTCAAAAGCAGTAATTTACATTTTCAAAATGATCAAAACTAGAAATTTACGCTTCAAGTAGGTCAAAAATACAAATTGACATTTTCAAAATTGTCAAAAGTAGTAACTAGCAATTTTGAAAAGGTCAAAATAAGAAATTAACACTTTCCAAACAGGTCAAAGGCAGTAATTAATATTTTTAAAATGATAAAAACTAGAAACTTACACTTCAAAAAGGTCAAAACTAGAAAGTTACACTTCATAAAGGTCAAAACTAATAACTAACACTTTCCAAAAGGTCAAAACTACTAACTAACACTTTTCAAAAGGTCAAAACTACTAAAAAACACTTTCAACTTTCCAAAAGGTCAAAAAACTAGAAACTCCCACTTTCAAAAGGATCAAAACTAGAAATTATCATTTTCAAAAACACGTAAAACTAAATAGGGCCGTTTTGGAAAGGTTGAAGGTTAACAAAAAAATTCTAAATTGAAAATTGCTCATTTAAAAAAAAGTTACCTTTTGATAATCTTTGCCGCCTCGGGAATTCCCTCGAGTCCCTCCGCCGCGCAAATGTAGCTCGCCATCGTAAATTTCTCGGCGCAGTTGACCGGCAAATCATCTTTAAATTCCGTCACAAACTGTGACAGCCTCTCGAGCATCTCCAGCTCACAGAAGCTCGTCCGCATCACGAGGACCATTAGCTCCTTCGGGATCCTAGAATCATCCCAAGGCACCCTCATCAACTCCCTCACGCACTCCATAAAATTCGGACTAGATTCGAAATTCTTTTGAAATTCCACACTGATCTTGGCCACCCCAATATATTCAAAGGGATGCAGGTCCCCGATCTTCAAGAGCCTCTCTGCCTGCTCATTCAACTCCTTCGAGATCTCAAAGGAATCATTCCTCCTCCATCGAAGATCCAATCCTTTCTGAATACTCATGAGATCCGTCACTCTCAGATTCTTCATGAAATCTTCATTCCATCGATACTGAACGTTTGGGTAGTTCAAGTAGACCAGAAAACCAATGCACTTGGCATAGCCACTCGGATTTAGAATGACCTTGTACTCCCCCACGTCCTTGAGCAAAGATATGATTTCATCCTTAAAAATTTGTTCGATTTTCGGATAATTGTAGGCTCGATTAGTTCGATGGACAAAATTTAAATATTCGTGGGCATAGGAAATTATTTTGTAGCGGCCGCTATAAAAATTGTCGCTTTCGCTCTCACTCTCACTGTCCACAGAAATGGCTTCTTCTGAATCGTCAATAATTTTATTTTCAGTCTCTAATTCCAATTTTCTTTCTGAAATGACCGTCGATAATTTCCCCCAAAATTTATCGTACAAATCCCGATCATAATTGACTTTCAATAGGATTCTTAGAACGATCGGCGAAACTTTTTCAAAGTAAGTGCAGTTCTCCATAAAATCATTGATGTAGGAGCCCAGCTTCAGTTTTTGTTGAAGATTCTTCGGATTGACACAAGTGACCAGATCCAAGTTTGGACTCATTTCGACGAGTTGAAGAACCCGCTTCGAAACAGCATCCACTAGGGCAACGGGCTCCTGCTGATGGAGAATGAATTTATACATTGTTATTACGTCCATCTCCGTCATTTGGTCCACACGGGGGGCCAAGAGCTTCGAGTAGCTTCGAAGTAAAAGGGGGGCACTCAATATTTTCTGATTGCCAGCATTTCTCCATTTGTGTTCATTGATTAAGAGACAGTCGTAGAGGAGCATGATGACCTTGCACAAGGTCACCACTTGGAAGGAATCCGTTACCGAAGGGTCGAGCAGCATTTCGCTTAGTTTCTCCCGGTATTTTTGCAGGATTGCAAAGTTGAGGATGCGGAAGGAGCTTCTTAATGCTATGGAAACACTTCGAACATCTTCGTCGCTCTGCATCTTCTCAATGTGACTGATAAATAGTGGAGTTAATTCGGATTGGACGTAGTAACCATAGAGACCTTCGTTCCTTAGGGCGACACAGAAACGACTCAGTGCCGGCATAACTAGGCGTGATTTCCTTTGTAACAGTTCTCCGATCAATTTTTGACAATTTTGATGGCGCAGGGGGAAGCCAAGTCTTTTAACGACCAAAAGGGATGCGGCCAGGGGCTCGTCATCAAGTTGGACACAATTATGGACGACGTGGGACACGATCTCTTGGAGCACGGGGTGATTTCGAAGGGTTTCGATGTAGTGGTCCCGGTTCAAATAGTTGGAGGATGGAGCGGGCTTGAACCCGCCTGCCATTGGCGGGTCGAACAAGTGACCGAGGCTAAACATGAATTTCTGAATGTCCCAAAGTGTAATGAGGCATTGACTGCTCCGCTTTTCATTTAATGAAGAAGTTTCCAGGAGGCTCGTAAAAATGTCGAAAACTTGCTGCATGGAATCACACTCGTAGATCTGGCGGAGAGTGGAGTCAGCCTCGGCCTCTTGGACGTAGAGGTCAACTCGGAGGTGGGTGGGGTCATTGAAGAAGGAGGCGGGGGAGGGAACGGCGAGACGATGAGGGAGGAGCCGCTCCAAGTCGAAATCTGAGAGGGATTTGGATTTGACGAGATGGCGACGGAACTGACGGACTTCGGAGGAACGCGTTGGAAGGACCTTGACCGCCGAGGAGGAGGAATTAAAATGACAGTGACAGGGGAGATTGACTAGCTTCAAGTAATGGAGACGGCGAAACATTTTTGAGATTTTTTGTAATCTTTTATGGGTTAAAAATTGAATAGATGCAGAAAGCCAAAGAATGTTGAATGTTGAAAGGTTAATTAAAATTTGAAGAACGGTAGTTGATACTCGTTGAGACCGAGAGCCTAGAATAATTGAACAAAAATATAACGATTATTAAATCAACTATAAATTTAAAATCAGTAGACAGTATAGAAGTGAATGCTATTTCCCCATTATCATTAATTTATAAAATTCTAATTAATTAAAATACAAACCTTACCTACAATTTATTACAAAATTATCTTTGCCCGAAAAACACATGATCACCCAAATTCCAACAGGTGCGGACTGAATGACATTTGACGTTCAACATCGCATCGGCATTCAAAATTGATGAGTTCCACGACAGCTAAAGTTAAACCGGTTTCAAGTTGGTTAAAAATCTGAAATTATTAAATCAAAACCAGGCACGAAATTACAATTAAATCGGATTAATTATGTAGAAGGTAAAAAGCAAGTCCAGGACTTAACCTGCTAAATACTGAACGAAACAAATGACGAAAAGAATGATGCAATCATCGAATCGCAATCGACAATAAAATTGTAAATTGTAAATTGAAACTAGAAGTTCTTACGTAGGTGATCTACCAGGTCGTAAGCAATTAAATAATCTTGTTTAGGATGCCAACAATACATTATTTTGAGGCTTGAATGACACAATTAACAATTCACTATTCAATCAATGATGATTGATGATTTACAGTCAAAAAAAAGTAAAGTTGACCAAAGAACTCGGAATTCTCCGGTCGAAAGAAAGATTACAGAATTCCGCTACAAAAAGGAGAGAAACAGAAACCTCATGTATCTCGTCGGTAATTTTGTTTTTTGGCGCAATCTGAGGCTCCATAGAATCGTGGCAGAAGTTTTCAGTGGTTATCGTTGCCATAAGCAAAAAGTGTTTCCTGACAGACTGACACATCATAGACATGACACATCCATAGCCAGTAGTCCATTTTAAGCCAGTATAGTATTTAACCTTTTCGAAACGGTAATGTACTTAGTTTTGAATGTTTTTAAAGAAAGGGAATTAGTCTTGACCATTTGAAAACGATAATTTCTAGTTTTCTCACATTTTAAAAGTGTCATTTACTAGTTTTGACTTTTGACCGTTTTGAAAAAGTGTCATTTACTAGTTTTGACCGTTTTGAAAAAGTGTCATTTACTAGTTTTGACTTTTGACCGTTTTGAAAAAGTGTCATTTACTAGTTTTGACTTTTGACCGTTTTGAAAAAGTGTCATTTACTAGTTTT
>JAQFZC010004021.1:0-17127 GCA_034695205.1 Dicyrtoma fusca | reverse complement strand
TTTTTATTTTAAACCCGATTTTAAAACTGATTACTATAAGAGATCAGAAATGAAATTCTCTACAAAATGTGCTATAAAATGATTGCGCGACGTTTCTGGTTTGGGCTGTAGGTGGGGGGGCAAAGGTTATGTGCCACCTTGTACATTACTGTATACTCGGTCTCAGAGTATTTCACATGACAAGAAAGTAAACGAATAAGGAATGCAGTACACTATAGCAGACATGTGATTGCTAATTGCAATTGAAGAATCCGATTCAGATATACTGTGGCCACACTATAAACAAAATAAAATAGTATTAGGTATGCACTATGCAATTTTCCTTACAGTGCAAGCGAAGCACCGACGTAGTATGAAGAACCAGAATAATAGCACTCTCCGGATTTCCGTGTTGAATGCAAATGCAACCATCCAAAAAAAAATGACAATTTTATGTTCACTGTCAACAGGAGTGTAGCTACACTGATGAGTAGAACCCAGTCCTGCCGAAGTAGTTACAAATAATTAACGAGCACGAGAACTGACGAGTAGACGAACAACTTCTGGACACAGAGCAGAAGTAACTAAAGTATGAAAGAATGCAATTTCAAAAGAATGAATGTAGACACCCGTATCCGGGGTACCTATTTCCTATTTAATTGATGCTAGGCACGTGTCGGTATGCAAGGCAAGGTTTCGCCCTTCTTAATTTAATTTTCAAAGGCAAAGACAGCCCTACATTGCAAGCAGTAATTAATTACTATGAAAATGAGAATGAACCTGATCTGATCTTCTCTGCTGGCTCTTTAGTAGCTCCAAATTAGCCTGGACCTGAATCCTACGTGGGGACTAATTACAGCTATCCAGTACTTACTGTTCTTTTGCAAATTAAAAACGTGCCATGGAATGTAAATCGAAGATTACGGATAATATTATTTATAGAGCAAAACAATTTGCATCAAAACCCAAGGCATAACATACTGTACACACACACAGAGTGCAGTGCACAAACACAGAAAGACGAAGTGTGATTTCACATCTAATAAAAATATTTATCAGTAGTTCTAATACTTGAACCAGCATTTTCAAAATTAATTGCAACATCAGCTTTTGTTTTTACTTAAATATCCCATTAGTACACATACTACACAGCTGCTGCAAACTTGCAGTCTGCAATCGCGATCTTCAACAGCTTTTTGCTGGTGCCACACTGCTACAGGGATACAGTGGAATTGTATGGTGTACTTACTCATAATTATCCACATCACAAAAAGCAGAGCAGGTTACTCGACAGACCATGAAGTGTCATTTTTATCTGCACAGTGTACAAGCTATAATAATAACAACAATAATTCCAGACATTTTTTTACACATAGCGTATTAATTCTCTATTTCATAGTAATCCATCCGTCCATCTAGTTACATTCAACTTGATTCAACCGCACGCCATGTAAAGTCTACAATTACCAACATCAAGATAATTATACCATAATAATGACTGACACTTGAGTCTAATGTCGGTCTCGTCTGTAAGTTACACTGTACAATAAAATGCCATTAAAATTAAAAAGTAAGCAAACGGCTATAAAGTCCCTGAACCATCATTACGTGTCATAGACGAAACTAAAATACCTACTAGGTTTTACTACTATGTGCATGCTATTAGCTTATTATTAAATTTAAAAGTTTTCTATGATAGTAAGGATTCACTGTAAGCAGTCACTGTAACAATACTCACATTCGTGTGACAGTGAAATTTAATATCCAAGAAGTGTCAAGTAACATAAACTACCCTTTTCTCTGTTTCTTCCTTGTTTCTATTCCCCACGTATGCGTTTCCACATTTAACTGGACATGACATAGCCCTAGATTACACGACTGTGTAAACACTCCGCCTTCGAGTAACTAATACAAAACTCACATTCACTCACTAGTCAGCTCAAAAATGACTTTAAAATTAAGTGAATTAAACATTGTGTTCATAAAAATAAAGATAGCTTCCTTGCAGCCAAACTAGACCGTGTCTAAACAAGATTAGGGACTAGGGAGGTTAATCTAGTCCAGCATCCACAATCCATACCCAACCCACAGGAACAGATAATCGGTCACGGATGCCACTGCACTCGACTGTCCATCTGTTTGGGCTTTTCTTGGCGTTAAAGATCACATCCTTTCTCATAAATCATGACGGCTTAGATAATTCCCACTAAACCCCATAATTCATTAAACCAATAAATAAATAAACTTGAAAGAATATTCCAATAAATTGTACGGTTTGAGTGTCTATAAATACCACCTAGGAAGGACCAACAGTGTTTTAATACTGCACTTGAGAGCTGGGCCACCTCCTTCCTTACGCTATTTGAGAAGATTTGATAGTATTATTAGGTATATCACGTCAAGTATCAATAAACAGTAAAAACCATACAAACTAATAGTTCGAATTATGAGTTATTAGGTGTATAAAAATAAAAATAAATTACATAATAGTGGAGAACAATTTAGTGCCAGTCTAATTATGTACTTATTTACTAGAAATGCACAATATTTCCAACAATGCACATCAAGGTTATCAAAATTAGAAATATCTCCCATATTATGTTCCTTATCGTAATCAGAATGCATACACTATAATCCCAATCTTCTAGCCGTTGGATCGACTTCTGTAAATTGTACACAAGTAGTTAAGCCAGCAGAGTAGGACCGATCGAACAGAACGCATACGGCAAACTGCCACAATCTGCGTATTGCGTATCAAGTCAAACCCAAATGTTTGTACTGGAGATACGAACACATTAGTTTATGACACTGAAATCAGTCAAGTGCCTACATATCATGTAATTTATTTATACTGAATGACATAATACATCGTCAGCATAACCTACAAAGTTAAATGTCAGAATGCATGGTAAGGTGTGAGGCAACTGAGCTCACTGGACCCGAAATAAATCTTAGAACTCTCCTGTCATCATTCATAAATGTTTCCAATAGTTTAAATTTGTGAGCTGAAGCTAAAGTTGCATTGGAATGAAAACAACAAGCCTCGCCCAAAGTCAAAGTTATGAATCAACTGATAAATAACAAATAGAGATACATATTACTTTAAGTAGGTAGGTGTATAAGGCACCCCACTATAGTAACTAGGTATCTACGAACGGATGGACAAATGGACATGGACACTCCTGTCCTGACAGCGGACAGCCAGCACATCAGAATAATTATCTTTACATTAGTATACCTACATTAACTATATCTTGAATCCTGCCTGCTGCCAACAAATTTTGAATTCAAGTCAAACACACTCCATGATCTCAGCTCACGAAGAGCTCATTCACAATAGGAACCACGGGACCAATAGTAATTAGACACTAAAAAAGATCCTGCAGACAGATCACTTGGACGTGCTTGACGCTAACGTGAACTGCAGTTCGCGGCTTCATATAATTAGAATCTAATTTGCATCAATGTGAGCAGATGAGTCAAAAATGCATAGGAAGGTGCAGAGAAGAGACACTTTTTGTTCATTAGTCATGTGAAATAGGAGTTTGAGTCAACTTTTTTTCAAGTCTTAGGCCATTAAATATTATAAATAAATACTGCTTTCCAATAACGGAGACGTGTGTGACAGCAATAACAACATTCTAGGAAACTCTTCATGTCATCAACGCATCATCTATAATTCAAAAATACAAGCAGCTAGCATTCCTAGAACAACACGATACGCAACTATGAGTTAAATCTTTCGAATCGGATATTAAAAATAGACCTTCAATCTTCAACGTAGGTGCTCGACAGCCCCCATGCAACGAGAGAATACGATGACTGTAAAAATAGAAACAGAAACTGAAATGCACTTGAAACTTGGCAACAGATATCGATAGCGAGAACGATCTGACAATGAAATCCAATCCTAATTCTGAATACACACAAATGAAAGACAGAGGACGGATGGGGAATGCATAAGTCAAGTAATAAGTACACCTTCTTAACTTCAGCTCTAACTAAACGGTAATGGCGATCGTTAGTAGAAGTATTATTACAGATAGATAATGATAATTGTGATGATACTTGATCTGTACTCACTTTAGCACGTGCTCGACGCCTACAAAATAGATTAGACACATATATTATTACTCGTCATTATTATGTACCTCTGGTTCTGGTTGCATTCTATTTATTCGAGAATCGCATTGGTATAAAACTTGATCCTTCGCCAAGAAGAAGACAAACCAAGATTATTCATTCATGTTTCAAGATCCTTAATTGTCGATATATCAATGTTTTCTAATTCTAATCAAGGAAACATCAAAGTACACACTTGACACATACTTAGAAGCTTGGAATTGAAACTGAAATCTATCTGCTCAAGTTCGTACATATTATGTAGCCTGTAGCTGTCGACAGCAGACAGACTGACTGCATCAAGGCCAAATACCAGGAACATCCACATTTAACATTAGAGACTAGACAGTCACTTGAAAGAGATAACAAACGACACACATACAATGCAATTACTTAAATTACAATCACCCACACACAAGAACTACACGACTAGTTTCATAAGTGTTCCCTTCACCAGACTTTCATTAACCTATTCGGAGCTTAGAAGCTATGGAAAGAATGATTTAGGTAATAATAAGTGTTTGTTCTACAAAGTAAGGGCTTTAAAAACATTGTAAACTGCTGATCAGTATTTTCAAAAAGGTCAAAACTAGAAACGGACACTTTCAAAAAGAGTCAAAACTAGAAATTGACACTTTCAAAAAGGTCAAAACTAGAAACGGACACTTTCAAAAAGAGTCAAAACTAGAAATTGACACTTTCAAAAAGGTCAAAACTAGAAACGGACACTTTTAAAAATGTCAAAACTAGAAACTGACACTTTCAAAAAGAGTCAAAAGTAGAAACTAAGACTTTCAAAAAGGTCGAAACTAGAAATGCGCATTTTCAAAATCAGTCAAAACGAGAAATTGACTATTTCAAAAAGAATCAAAACAAGAAATTACCAATGTCAGAAACACATAAGGTCGTTTCTAAAAGGTTAAGAGGTTACAATTATGGGATTATAATGATCTGCAGTCTGCACTTGTTCGTCTGCATCAACTGCAGCTAAACAATAATAATAATGATTGCCAGTTTCAGAAGAGATATAGATAATACTATGGAGCACTACTATTACTATCACTATTACTATCGTAAATTAGTATTAAATTATAATAATGAGCTACTCTCGTGTGTGATAATAGAATCATTTCCTAACGCTTTGAACACACTCGCTCGTCTCCATTCAAGTTATTAACCAGAACTGCTAATTAACAATAGTGGGTCTAGACCACGACATTTGACTTACAATTACGACTTGTTCAATTGAATAATAGAATCTCCCTTTAATCTATTATTCATTCCACCTGCTCGTAGTTGGTAGTTACTTATAAGGGAGATAAGAGGACAGAGTGTCTTTCTAAGGACAGTCTTGAGTTTTTAAGCAGTCATCAAAGTTGTTATTCTTACGACAGACAGATATGGCATGGCATTAGTTTATATCTGCAATTCTCAAGTGCGTCCTTTCTTGAAACCGAATCCAATGATGAATCGATCAAGTACACCGTCAACCGTCGAACACAATCAACAATTTTTGCAGTTTCACAACAGCTGACAGTTGACAATGTTTATACTGCAAGGTGTCAATGACAAAGATGAACAACGAAAGATGAGATGCAGATTTGTTTTGATTGTTATTTTACTTGCGGTACGAATGTCAATTACTTTACTTGTTTAAATTGGTTAAACAATTTTAGCACTATTTTCGTAAAATCACAAAAATCTGAAGTTAGAAACGTTGCTCATCCGCAGTCATTAAAAAACGGAAGTACACTTTACAAATAAAAATTAGACTGAGCACACCCACACCTTTACGGTTACGGCACACAAAAGTCAACAACTGACAGCGGGTCGTAAACTAAGTTGTAAATTGAATTTGATCTCAAGTTGGAAGGGACAACATGGAGTGAACAAACTCAAAATCAAAACCACCAACTCCCTCCTGCCTGATGTTGGACGTGTAGATTAATTTTTATACCTTCAACCTTTTCTCGTAAATTAGTTAAATCGAATTGCATGCCTTCCTAAAAATCCAACCAGCAACACAAACACACCCTTCCTGTTTTTTCTTTTCAAATTATACACACAAACAGCAAATGTCAACCGTTGCGTTGATTCAAATGACAGACTGAGCAGTGAACATTAACTAAACACACCTTCCCTTTAACATTTAATGTGTAAAGTCAACCGTCAAACTTTGACCACAGATCATACACCATGACATGTCCACGAATGACGAACAACGAAACGAAGGCTGACTGACGATTGACCATTGACATCGACGAGGTAGCGGTCCATGCTGAGTGAACGCTCACTCTCACTTTTGACTCTGCAATGCAGTAGCGTTGTGCAGTAGTGACTATTGCAAAATAAAATTCAAATCAAATGTTAAACCAATGTTGAAATATTGACAGTTTTGTGCGAAGTACACAATAACAACAGTTAACAGTTACGAAAAATAATTAATCAAACCACAACTTGACTTGCTAACTGACTTTTGACACTTTGAGATGCACGTCTGGCGTCTGGTCAATTACCGATTTAAATCTTCGAATTTTCAACGAACGAAGGAAATCTTCTTTGAACGGTTGACAATCGAAAATACGCTGTAATTTTGTTTTGAGCTAAATTGTTACTTTTGTTTTTGGATCCGGTATTGAATTGACAGAGTCTGTTTATAATTTTATTTTGTAAATTCTAGGATTCTTAAAATTATTGAGAATTATTTGTGCAGAATTTTGTAGACAATGCAATCCTACTGTGCTGTTGTTCTTTCACTGTTGTTGTTTCGTCCGAAGCCGAAAATCCGAACCGTCTTCCACTACCTAGTGGGTCCCTCCCGGGTCGTAGTACTCGTAATCCGAAATATCCGGTAACTACGTCGGCAGAATGAAAGAAACTTAAGAAAGTCTCAAGCAGCCGCTGGTTCAAGGTTCCAAATTGCCGCCCAAAAATTCAATGATTTCCGGATTTCGTATCTCTGATGCCGACAAACACTCGTTTTTTTATATTTTTATTTATTATTGTTATTATTGTTAGCTACACGCACTTTTTGCTTTTATGACAGTTGTGACGTAATTGCCTTGTGTTGTAAATACGTACTGTCAAGTCAGGCTGTCAAGTACGGTCCAATTTTCTAAATGACGGCAACTGAGTTTTTAACGATTTTGTTAGTCTCACTAGTCAACCACGTTTAAATGTAAACTGTCTTTAAAGCTGAGAGCGTTATTAAATAAGTTGGGTTTTAATCATGTGAGTGTACTTTTATTGTGATTACCATTCCAAGGGCACATTTTCAACTTGTAGTAATTAATCGTTTAAAATGAATTACAAATGTTGATTTAGACTTTAATTATTTTTACTGTAGCCTGTTTTATATATATATGAGAGAGAAGACAAATTTATTCAAAATAAAGATGACACTGTCCTCCACCGAGGATATCCCAAAGGACTCAGTATACGATTCAAATCTTTGTTACACATGAATTATTTTTGCTGAAGTGTTGTGATAAAACTATATTTATTTTAAGGAGCTAATTTAAAATAAAACAATACTTCATTCCAGTTTTTAATTTCACTTGAGTCTCATGGACATCTGTACAAGTATTGTGTTGCGATGTATTTCTGAGAAGATGTTCTGATGTATAATACAAATAAAAATAAACCCCAAAATAGAAATAGACGCCGATGGGATGTACACTATAATATCTGCAGTTTGCAGTCTGTACTTGAGAGAGACTTTTAGGATCAATCCTCTCCTCCGTAGATTCTCTGACTGTTTCTACTTCCCACAGAAAATGACAGATAAGTTTACGCACAACTTGTTGGGTTCGTGGACACAGTGGAACTACTATAATGGCAACAAAAGTCCATTCATTTTATGTAGTGTACCTACCAATGTAGGTAGTATCAGTACCTTCTAGTCAACACTGACAGACTACGAGTTGGTCTGTTGGTACAGACACACACACACATACCCCTGAGCAGATGCAGATACATCCCATGAGCCATGTCAGGCCATGCATTCAGCTCCCTGCCAGTCAGTCGAACAACGAATGAACGAATAACGAAAACTTTAACGAAAAGAAAAGATCAGGATCAGATGCATTTTTCCCTTTTGAATCTGATATAGTCTGCAGATGTATATAGGTATATACACAATTCACAGTAGACATCTACTATGTATTCTACAATAATCTCTCCAGCTCCAGCCGCCTTCAGTCTTCAATTTCAACTTGAGCCCAACAACATCAGCAACAGAACAGAGCCGAATGTTGAATGTTGGTTGACTGTGAGAAGCAAAGGCAAAGAGAACATCTTGCATCTCTATATAGATATACCGATGTAATAATATAGCCGCAGTTTTGTCGTTGTTGTACTTTAGTAAATTTTTACGCCCTTTAGCAACTTCCATACGCATACATCCATGGCCAGTTTTTGTGTACAAAAATCTAACCAGTAGTAGCAAGTAAATATAAACAGGGCATTATAGCATAGCAAGATAGTGTGGCCCCTTCTGATGGCTTCTCCATTGCCCCTTTGCAGGAAGTACACTACATTATTTTTCTTTTACACCACCACCACCACCAAATTTCTTCTTATACCTATAGCCATGACTTAGCTTAGTATAAAAGCTTGACATTTTTATAGGTATAGGTAATTGGTACATTCGTCCATCTTCTTAGGCTTATTTTCCCCCCCGTTAGGACGTTATATGAGTACGTTCAATTCAGATCTCAAGCTGCCTGTTGCCTTGGCATTGTCATAGAGCTATAGCTCCTTATACAGCAATTACGTCGGTACTTACTTACAGCAGTCAGGGGGAAGTCTATCATTTAAGGATACGCAGCAGCACACAATTATTACTGCATATTTGTTCATTTGTTGAGTTGGATTTGGATGTGGAAGTTGCAGATGACTGAGTGACTGGAAGACATACTACTACAATCTTCTATCAACTTCAGCTGAAACACGACTAGTCGAGAGGAGACAGAACAACCGAATCTTGTGTCTAAATATATTTATGGCCCGTGGTATATGGGAGGTACATTGTACTTGTATTTTGTTGCATAGACTTTGTGGGTTCAACTGAAGCTTCCTACTACCGACACCGACAATGCAGCAGCAACTGGAAATCGGCATCATTCTAGCGAGGGGTTTCTTTCTGTCATCCATTTCTTTTACGTTGCTGGCATTTTTACACTTATTACACAATATAAACTGCACTTAATACTTTCGATAGTCCATAGACTGACACAGTGCACCCGCAGTACAGAAAGGAGTAGCCTAGGTAGGTATGTAATACTGTCCGGTTTTATTCCGACTCACTATGCTTTTTGATACGTCGGTTCACAAAAACGTTAACGTTTTCGAAACGGTTTGTCCTGTTTTATTACACGTTTTTCAAATTGGTAGTTTCTTGTTTTGAACCAGTTTGAAATCGGTAATTTATGATTTTGGAGGATTTTTAAAATGTGCATTGATATTCTGACCTTTTTGAAAGTCTTAGTTACTAGCTTTGACTTTTTTGGAAATACTAATTTCTCGCTTTGACTGTTTCTGAAAAAAAGCATTTCCAGTTTTGACCTTTTTAAAAGTGTTAGTTACTATCTGTGAATGTTTTTGAAAGTTTCAATTTCCAGTTTTGACCGTTTTTGAAACGTTATTTACTATGTAGTTTATAATGTTGTTGAAAAAAACAGTAAATTTGTATAATAGGTACATACATACTTTACTATCATCATTCTTTCCTTGGCTTCCAGATTCCAGATTCGAATAGGTTAAAGAATTCTGTATTTTTATAGTGGCAAAGAAAGGTAGATAGAAATATGTGTAAGGATTGTTTACGTTTACAGTAGTGTCTCTGTCATAATAATTCTGGCCGTTGTAATTTTATAGTTAGCTATTCCTAGACATCTCTACGAATGTACCTATGTATAGTATAGTTTATTTCATTACTGTCCATGTCCATGATCTCCACATGGTTTCAACTTGAACATGCAAAACAAATATAAAAACATCAAACAAACAACATCCAAATTCAGCTTCCATGCACACGCCTTGTAAAGGTATATAGCTGGAGGTGATTTTGTACTGTATTCGTGGTTCCTTTCTATGTATGTACATGCGTGTTATTTACATACATTTACAGTACATTTTATGTGTGTATTATACTAACGTTGCCATTAGTCCTAATACCAGTTACAGTGCAAACGTTGCCGGTGCAATAAAACAAAAGGTCCGTGGAATATATCATGCAATATAGTAACAGCACTATTTGTAAGTAGTAGTTATTATAGCCACGGCAGAGTAGCAATTTTATTTACAGACATTTAGATCGTAACACATGTAGGTACGTCCGATAGGAAATGGCTTACTGCTTTACAAGATGTGAGTTAGATTTTTATAGGAAATAACAGTGGGGTGTCCTTGTCGTATTCTGAGGCAATGAGTTTACCTGCCTACATTTTTGGATTCGTAAGATATTATAGGTTACAGTGGTTGTAGTACACCGGTAAATCAATTTTCAATCAGATGTCAAACAGTACTGCCATTTACTTGTAATGTAATTATTTATATAACTGGTCAGTTACCAAATAATTTAATCATTATCATAGCGACAGGTAAAGGTAGCAGTACCAAACATGTAAAGAATATGCCGTGAATTTACTGAAGTACACAGTGTTATGTTGAGCTCAGCTGTTGCTAAATAAAATAGGCAGATCCAGAACAAGAGGTAGTAGTATAGGCAGTTCAGTGCAGTGGGTGAGAATAGAAGAAAAATAATGGACGGGTGTAGTCAAGAATACGTCAACTTATTATTTATATTTCTGTCAACTATCAATTAAAGTAATTATTGCATCTATGGAGGTAGGGACGTGCATACAGACAGCGTGCACTCTTTGTGGTGGTCAATTAAAAATGTTATTTTTATTTGACATGTGCTGCATTTTAAAAATTGCATAGCAGATTTGATATGATTTAAATCTGTTTTTAAAATGAGGATGTTTTTCCTATCACGGTAAGTAGAATCGTAACATACCTACCTATGTATAATGAACTGTTTAAATGAACCGAAGTTACTTAATTTTTTTGCTTTAAGTGTAATTTGACTCTATAAAAGTAAATTAAAATATAGGTAGTATAAGTATTCAGATTTTTGTATTGTTTAAACTGAAAATGAGAAAGCCATTTTGTTCAGAGTTTCAGAATTGAAAATTTGTCTGACGACACGTTCTTCAGTGGAGTGGAACACCTTTTATGGTAACGAAATACATAGAGTAGGTAAGAATATCTAAGTAGGTAGACTAGGTATTTCCAATGTTAGATATATATGGATGTATATTCGCTAAATGTATGTAAATACCATTCTAAGGTCAAAAGTAATTTAATGTGCGGTGTACATATTTATATGCTTCCACTGCTACAACATTTCGTTACCGAAGATGCAAAATGACCAGTCTCTACATTTTCTTAAAAGCAAAGTGGCCGGTCTCCAGTTTTTCGATATAATCCTATATCGGGCAACGATAAACGATTAGCACTTCAAAGCTACACCAAAATCGTGTTTTGCACATTGTCACACTTTGTGTAAAAGCATGGTTTGCGCCCCTTCAAGTATAAAAACGGGGTTTGCACCTATTTTCAAATTGCGCCAGAATAAGCTTGGAACTAGTTTTAAAAATTGACGAAATGACGTTGCGTTCTATACCTTTTAAAAAGCATGCTGACCGCTTACCGCAATATACATCGTTATATGTATCGACAAAATGGAGACCGGCCATTTTGCATCTTCAGTAACGATTTCCTTCCATTTCTTTGAGGTGAAACTGAATCCTTTGCTTGCGTTAGCAGCAAACTGCTTCCCGGCTAGACGAGATGATGGGATCGCAATAGGATGGCCAATTTATCTTCCGCTTTTGATAGATTGCTGTCTTTACCATTCTCTTCTATTCTGAAGCTATAACTCATCCAGCCTGTCTCTGGATCTGGCAAAGTTACCTTTATAAATGTAAAATGTATCAAAGGAGCTGATAGTAGTATACTAGTATGTATGTGTACTCTGGCTAAAATTACATTTCTATATGCACATAAGGTCTACTGACAGCCTATCAGCCTCACCATGATTTGTTCTGTATGTATGTGGGAAAAACACTAAAGTTATCCGGAATCTCGAGATAATGGAGCAAGCATCCACATTACGACTCCGATTATATTGCTTTTTACGAAATTTGATTGTTCAGTGTTTCTTTTCGTGGGGGTCTTTCTTTAACTTGATCCGTCTCTATATGAAGTTATACCCCTTATAGACAGCAATGGACGCTGCTTGCAATTCCTATCGAATGGGCAAGCAGAAGATACTCGATGTGGATCAATGTGATCTTTTTGTGTCCAGGGAGAACTTCTTGATTCGATGCTTCAAGTATGTACATACCTACGTAATAGGAAACTAAAAGCAAATTCCAATATTTTTTTCATTTAGCTCGTTATTTACTTTGGAAATTGGTTTCAAAATAATTTCCTCCAATCTCAATCCTTAACTTTCCCGTTTGTACTTTTACGTTGTACGCTAGTTGTATGTTGTGGAGTCAATAAAACGGATAAAACCATAAAGGAAACTCTTCTAGAAGTAGAAATACGATTTTGGGAGTCAATATAATTTATTTTACTTTGTTTTTTATCGATGCATGTATCAAGCCATCAACGTAGTTAGGATCTTTTCAACCTTTGCGATCGTTTTGTGAACCACAAACAATAATGCAATGGTGTACTATTGTGTTATTCGTTTTCTACTTTTTCCTGTACTAGCTTTCGTAATACAAGGAAATGTCTGTTTTGCACTCATGTTTTACTTAATTTATTTACTTTAATTGTGAACTGGACACAGTTATGCTGGAGCCAGAATTTTCTATACATATTCACTGAAACACTGCATACATGAATGGCATCACGCCAATCTCGTTGAGTTGAATAATTCAAAACTGACAAAAGACTGTGAAACTGTGATACTCAAAAGATGATAATTCGACGCATTGGAAGGAATAAAAATAAGACATTTACATCTCGAAATGGAAACTCCCGAAAGAGTATATCTAATGTAGGAAGTAAATGAAGCCATTGCACCCTATTGTCAGCTTCATCTCATTCGTAATCAAATCAAGATTATTCGAATTCTCTGCTTCACCAAATCTTAATTTATTTTCTTGGGTAGTTGGTCGCATAGCCGTAGCTATCTGTAGAAACTAGGGGGAATAAAGGCCTTATGAAAATGACGAAGGAATTAAAATTAACTTGAAATACCCATACCATATCTTATACGTACCATGGACCGTGACAGAATAGACAACTTTTAGTTCAGTTATGTATGTATCATCAATCCCTATCCGATCCCTATAGATCGCTTCCCATCGCTAGCAGTACACTAAGTGGGTAGAATATTCAAATAATCAATTCATGGGGCATGGGGAAAGCCCTCTGTGTACCCACTACAAGGAGAATAACAAGAGCGAGGGAATCAATAGGAAAAGATGAGTCATCTGCTTTTCCCACAAAAACAAGCTGAAGCTTCCTTCCTCATCTCACGTTATTTTCCTTCGATTTTAATGCCTCACCCAAAACCAAACGAATCCCAACCTAGCTTAGGTATACCGTAAGTCACCCATTATTTGATTATTCAACAGATAGATGCCTTTTATGTTTTGTGAACAAATCATGCAAGTCTACGAGGTTTTCAGGATTTTTTGGTCAGTTAATTCGAAATATACGGTAGGCCCATTATCCCTATCTGTCTCCACCATTCAAATTAAACGACGAACACGTACCACTCACTTAGGTACATAGCCTACTAACTACCTTCGTAAAATGGCCATAAATTCCCGAATCGGAATCGGACAGAGGCGTATCTTCAAAGTTCCAAAGCTACTGACTCAAGCAGACTGTCTGGCTATGATATTGCACAAGTACCACTTTGACTTTAATCAGCTTTGCCAGATTCCTAGAGTATGTGAGTATAAGTATATGTATAGGCAGTCAACCTACTTACTAGCATAGGTAGTACTTTAGCTATTACACTTTTTTACCGTCCACTGACTAGCCAATTTCTGTATTCAGTAACGCACATACCAACATAAGGTAATCATACATAATATTGGTAGGCAGTCTGTTAAGTTTCAAGTGGTTTGTGTTTAAAAGTTGGAGCTTTACTGCTATTTTCAGTAGTTGTACATTTTTATGGAAAATCGAAACTCCTAAACTCCTCTGTCTGCCCTGATTCTTGATTTGATGGCTTGTCTTGTCATATCTGTATCATCCATTGATCCTCTGGCCCAAAGGGAATGCTCTTGAATTACACGTTACGTAGACCTGGCCTCGCTGGCCAAAAACAAGCTCGACAAATGAAACCAAAAATTCGCCACTTTCGACTTTAGTTTACTGTTGCTCGGCAGCCGACTTTATCCATGAAGAAAGTCATTACAAAATAAAGTGAGGGAGCAGGAAAAAGAATTAAAAGGACGTAAACTTGAAATGAACAGCATGACCAAATTACTAAATACAAACAATACAACACACAAGCAAAGAAATGAGCACAAGCACAATCCTCCAACAATAATATCAGAACAATCTCGTTGAGCCTTGGAAGAAATAAATGAATTTCTTCAGCAATTGTCAGCAAAGCTTCAACTTTTTCCCAGACTAAAATTAAAGCCGGAATACAGAGGCAGACATTCCATTTCCCGTTCACTTCAACTGTCATATACCTAATCACAATACATATAGTATTCTTACACAGAATAGCACAACCTATTTCGTCTACAAGTTTGTCTACTTTTTCAAGAATTAATTCGGAAAGCTAAACGAATTTAGGCATGACATGAAATTATGGTGTAACTTAAGAAGTAGTAAACAGTTACAACAGAGAGCATCTACATATATGTAGTATAATCCTAATCCGTTCAAAATGTGCCCAGGCACACACACGGAGACAAACTCTAATGGAACCAATCCTAAAAACGCAAAAACTAAACCACATACCAAACTGAAAGATCAAAGGGGGGAAAACAAATTGAAACAAAAAATTCTAGCATTATTTTAACCGCCAAACGTAAACAAAAACGGTTCTCTACCAAAGTTACCTCCTCTACCAACTAACAAGTGCGGAATGGAACAGTAAAGTAAATAAAAATGGCAGAAAAGTACAAATAAGAAATTGTATGAACTAGTAGCAACCTAGCAACATCATATTTCCAGCACCAGTCGTTTCATTTCATTTCAATTTTAGTTCAACCATGAAAGGAAGCAAAATAAGGACTTCAAACACAGTCAAGAAAACCACATTTTAAAAGTTGAAGCGTTCCTATAAGGAAGGCTAGGCATATGTACATTCAGTAAAACTAAAAGTAAGCCCGTAAAAGTGCGTACGTCGGTACGTCTATAATTATTATAATTTACAATACATTCTTTTCAGTTTGTTCAGTAAGTTCTCATCAGTCAACGGAATACCCGATCCTCCTTCAACCAACAACGCAAGACTCAGCTCAACTCAGTCAGTCCGTCAGTCACTCAGCCTAGCAATCTGCGACCCAGCTGCCTGGTGTTCAATTTTGAAGTGTACGACAAGAGCTCAGAAGAATACAAAAAAAAATCCTTTTACAGATACAGTCAACCCAGTCTCAGTGCATACTGCACATTTCATTCCAATGCATCTCCAAAATTCCCGTCTGTCGTTCATCTGTGTAGCAAGTAGTCGAAATTGAGAAGTATTTCAAGTAGAAATTACAACCTTCAAAACCAAACAACAGCAACATTCACTATCCACACGGAGTCAGAAGCCCTCCAACTTCCAACACCAAAAAAAAACAAAAAACGAAAACGTAAGCTCACATAATAGACGTTGAAACGTTCGCAGCTGTAGGCACGTAGAGAAAGAATAATGGAGGCTCAATTAAAATTAACGCAGCCGGGATAGACAAATGGTACTTGCAGTCAAGAGTGGCAAGGGCAATGCAATGCAATGCGATGGTGACTGCTGGTGCTTGAATGAATGGTGATTGCAAAAATGCATGGGAAGTGACAATGATAATGAAAATGAAAATTACAATTTCAAATGCATAACATAAACATTAACGTTAACATTGGTTTGTTGATTAGATAGGTAATTACGTATTATGCTCTCTTATCTTATCTGCCTGCATGCTTTCTGAATAGAGCGGAATTATCCATGTGCCTCCTGACGGACGTGCTTTCTATTCATATTCATGCATGCTTGGAACAAGAACAAGATTTGCTTGAAAGAATTCAAAATAAAAATGCTTGTCAAAGTCATTTACGAAAATAATAAGCTGCAAAAATAGACAACATTTTTAGATTTTATTTATGCATCCCAGATGTTACTATTTTTTTTTAGTGCAGCATAGCATAGCCACACATTTATTTCATAAGTTTCATGAGAAAGTGCAAAGACAGAACTCCAATACGGTAGGGACCATACGACTCCAGTGCAGTGTTAGTCTATGTATTCACAACTGGGAAATCATGGAAAGAATGCTTTACAAAAGTGCTTTTTACTATAAATTAACATTTTCAAAGCATTCAAAACCAATAACTGAGACTTTCAAAAAGGTCAAAACAATAGATTAACATTTTAAAAAGATTTAAAACAAGAATTTACCGTTTTCAAAATGGTCAAAACAAAAGATATTAATATTTTCAAAAACATGAAAAAGAATAAATTAACACTTTTAAAAGGTTTAAAACAAGAAATTAACACTTTCAAAAGGTTTAAAACAAGAAATTAACACTTTCAAAAGGTCAAAACAAGAAATTAACACTTTCAAAAGGTCAAAACAAACGACATTAACATTTTCAAAAACATTTAAAAGAAGAAATTAACACCAAAAAAATGTAAAACTAGACATATAGCACTGTTTGAAAAAGTTACTGTGTGTAGAGTCGAAAATCTGCGTAGAGGCCCTCGGACACGTCTGCCGATAGATCCCACCTCACCACCACGCCCAACTTTGGACGTTACAATAATGCTAATGGATGAAT
>JAQFZC010004020.1:0-17128 GCA_034695205.1 Dicyrtoma fusca | reverse complement strand
TGCTAGGCTAAAGCGGTAGGGATAAAAATTCAGGGACAACTGATATAGATTCGAGTTTAAGTATTCTAGTTAAGTAAATAATTCCGATCGATTCTGTCAGCGTGGGATTGAAACTGTAGAATGCAAATATGACTCATGCCATGCCACGTCAAGATGTACCACCAAATCCATCCCCACACACATGTGCATAGGAGTTCAAATTAAACAGGCCGCATACATAGTCTAACTGATGCTAAGGCACAAAAGAAGTGGAAGTAGCTTTTTAAAGTAGATCACTAGAGAGCAATGAGATAGTTTGGTGATCTTCAAGTATGTAGATGCTTAAGTAAGGGACTGTCCAAATATTACGTGTAAAACAAACCTTCAGAAAACACTCGCTCTCACTGCAACAACAGTGGTGGTGGTTATGACAGATTTCAAACTGGTTCCGAATTACACAACTAATTTTTAATACGTAGCGGGTGTGTGATCCCTACTGCACAAGTACAAAGCAATTCAAGAATGTAGACATTCCGCATGTACGCACTTTACTTTGAAACCCCTACTTAGATACTCTGTCAGCGAAAATAAGTAAGTAAGACGCAAGGCTTTCTCTGGGAGAGAAAGCTTATCATACTAATTTTAATTATATGCTTGGACTACAAATTACTCAACCTAGCTAACGATAAAATTCCAGTTATTATAGTTACTGGCAGGCGCCAACATGTCGTACTGACTTTTCTCTAGGAATCGTTGACGCTCATTGTCATACATCCAGTATCTTTCCATTTGCATTGCATTGCACGGTCAGCATACTTTTCCCTTACATGCAAAGCTCACTGGCGTTTATTTTTCTATGTGCCATTAGTCACTCCTAGACCACTTATGCTCCTTTCCGAATCCCATCCCATGTATTCCAAGAAGACCAAGTAGAAATTGAAATCGAAATCAAAACTGAAATAGTTTTACTCTCACACTTTCACCCTTACTACGTTCTTCCTTACTACAAGACCTTTCAAAATTACGACGACTGAAAGCACTCGTAGTTAAATCGATGTTTAGTTAACAAATGCATGTTTATTTTTTGCTCAACTCAGTTGCAATAAAAAATTCAATTATTAACGGCATAAGCTCTGATCGAACAAATTTAATAGCTTAAATTCCATACAGAGAATAAATCTAGTTGCATGTATGCAAGAGTCGTGTATTTAGGATTATGGAATATGGCAGACTGTACAATTATACATAAATGTTATAGAATGAATCAAGTTAAAATTTCAATAAAAAATGTTGAGGGAAGGGAAAAATATACAAAATGAATGTTACCTACCCCCATATATTTGAGCCAAATAGGTATAAAAAAAATTAAAAAGCAGAGGTAGGCCTAAGTGTATTTCATGTATGAGCGGGTGAGTGAAAGCAAGAAAAGAAACAGAAAGGAAATCAAAAAAAAAAGAAATGCGGAACGCTGAAAGTCCAAACTAGTTTGTGGAGAGAGAAAAGAATATGGAATATAAAGACAGATAGGGAACGGGTTTCATGAATTTAAATTTGCTGCGTGTATGTATACAAGAAGGTGTGACTTCAGTAAGACCTTTCACGAGGTGTGCAACAAAAAATACGTTTAGTAAGATTGTGTATGCGTATACTTGAGAATATACTTCTGAGGACGGTTTGTGTGAAAGTAAGAATAGAGAGCATCACATTAGTTAGAGTGAAAGTAGAAGTAGAGGAGAAAGAACTGAATGGTTTCTCTTTCTTGGAGTGGTGTAGAGTATAGAGATAAATGGTAAGTGATTATAGCAGCAGACAGATACTGCAGAAAGCATTCTTCCCTCTCCAATGCAATAACACCTATGCAGCTGCCACTGCATTATTCTTCTAGGAGGTAAGTAGCAAAGGATATGCAGGGGGAGAGAGTATTGTCGTTTTGCCTTATTACTATGGCTTTTCCGTGGTCCTACAGCTAGCACCTTAAAGCTCTATGGTTGTGGCACATAAATTGTACAGGGTGTGACGTAAGCGTACGTTGGAAGGGGAAGAAAAACCAAAGAGTGAGAGTAAGGGGGGGAAATGTAGAATTAATTTGGGAAAATGTTGATGTAAATTTTCCAATCGCGTTGCTGTATCCTGCCATTTCTTCTAGTTCCGAGCACTTGCTATTCCTCTACTGATCCCTAATAGGTCCGAAGTTATCAATGGGTCTGTATCAATCGGCCATGTAGCTATGACAACTTAAATCAAGAGACTAAGGGAGAGAAAATCTTGTGGTCACCTGACAAGTGTTCAGCTCAAGTACATGAAAACCTTGCCATATGTTATGCCGTCATGAAAGTATGTACGCGGAGTACAAAGAGTAAAGGTGGAAGGCGAACAGTCGCCATTGAAAATGAAAGTAGTCAAGTCTAATGGAGCTGAGACCACACCTCATTATTTACATTTCACTTTTCCACCAGCAACCAACCAAGCAAGACCAGTTCAGCCAAAATACAATTAACTACTCTGTCTTTGACTCCAGTTCTTTCCTTACTTCTCTCACTCGACCTCCAATTCCTCCAAGAGCCATCATTACCATTACAGAGAGTTTAACGTTAAAGCAGAAAGTGAATTGGAAAATAGTCGAGTCTGCCCCAGTCAAACCACAACATTCGTCCTACTTTTCAATTTTCACTGAATAAACGCATTCTTTCCATGTGCAAATCTTTTCATCCTGAAAAATAGGGATGGAAAAGTTTTTTGGTCTAAATAAATACGCCCATCTAATAAAATTGAAAAGGAAAAAAATAAATAACATGAAATAAAGATGAAGACAGTGAGTGAAATGTAGGTGAGTTGTCTCTTGCCGCGTGAGCGTTCAAATATCTTTGACTATTATGCCCCCTACTTGGGCTCTGTGACAGTGTCTATTTTGAGATGGAAGGTGCAGTACGTTTTAGTTGGAATTGAAGTTTGAACTCGGCTAGGATCGCAATTTTTTGTTGAATCAATAAGAGAATGGAATTGATTTACATGTTGTCGATATGTTCCCTTCAAATTGGAATTACAGCCCTGCACTCTGACTTACAGTCTGTCTCCTGCTTCACTCTCACTCGTTAGCAAATGGTCCTGGGTGCCATAGAGAGCAGAAGGAGGAGAGAAATGGAAATGGGAAAGTGGATTCATTTTTTACACACAAACTCGGATTTTTGAGCCCAAAAGAAGTGACACGATGTATAAGCAAGTAATAATAATATGATGTGGTGTGATGAGGTGACAAGGCAACTAAACCAGCACCCGCCACTCTCTGTCGCCTTGTCTCGTCTCCTTGATATCCACTCGAAGACTAGAAAGAAGGAAAGAGAGAATGAGAGGAGGGAACTGAGAATAAAAGTAGAAATAAGAAGATAAAATATGTATCCAACCCAAAGAACATCTGCCTGGCTTATAGGAGAGAAAAAAGTCAGTGACATAATGGTAAAAATTGGTAAGTACATGAGCCGTTTGTAGTGAAAACAAGTTTTCACCCTGGAAATGTTCAGCCTCTCAGCTCAAGACAACTCAAGTTAAGTCAATGGCAGCTGAAGCTGGGAGCTAAAGAGCTGCAGTGAGCTGTAGCATTCATTTCTACATCCGTCCACTGTCATCTTCCTTTCACTGCGTATTTCTCTCTACACCATCCTCAACCACAGCACACAGGCCACGCATAAAGAAAATCATCAATAGATACATGGGCACAGGAACCCTACGCCGCGCTTAGAACATCAGTCCGTACACATGCCAACTTTCCCCTGTCGAATTCTCACTTCATCTTCCGCCACACAAGCACTCCTACAAAATCATTGCTTTCACTTTCTTGACTTAGCTTCCCTCCTGCAGGACTGATTTCCAATTCTAAGATTGTGCATTTCAACTACAAACACTGCTCCTTCTCCTTACCTAATCTTCCACTACTTTCCAAATATTAGGACACCCAGTGTATTTGTGTACTCTGGGTGTGCTGAGGATATATTTACAATCCACAATATCCTCCGCATCCATGTTCTATATTCTCAGCATCTTAACTCAATTCAGCTCAACTAAGACGAACTGGCTATCGTCTGCATGGAAATTTTGAGTATAAAACAGACTGATTGTGAGTTCTCATTCTTCTCATGCAACTCCTTATTTTGTTACTTCCCTTTCTTAGAATTCCTGTTTTGTGTGGAACTCATATTGTGAAAGGATGAAAATGAAAGTCCATGCCGTTGAACGCAATGTCAATGCTTGGTACTGCTTTCGCCGCACACTTCTCTTCTATAAAGTCAAAGGCAGACAGTTCCCGAGGAGATACTTTGTTTTTATTGTCAACATTTTTCCAATTGCTTGACTCGGCCTCATGCTGACCTTCTTATCTTTTTCTATACGTTTTCTGCCTACGTGCCTAGTAACCCCCTTCAGCAAACATACCTTCCTTGTTGCAAATCTACAGCATTGCAAATCAGAGTACTTCTTTATCCTTCTTGTGTCCGTGCGTGTGGAGGAGCGGATTGTATCATATTAAGTGATATGTAAGGATTCTATTACATGCATGACACAACATAAACAACATTTCTATCTATATATTCTTGTCTCTTGATTTCTATCCATGTTTATTTGTCAGTGTGGAGATTTCTACGGAAATGCAAACCTAACCAAAAAAAACGTAGAAAAATAGCTGCATGTAATATTAACGATAGTAACAACCAAAGATTGCCGAATCCACGGGAATAGTTGCAGTTCACGCCAAACTCAACTTGGCCCTGTCGATCAGTATTATTTACACTGCATTGTTTACCTCTTTATTTATATAAATAGACTACGAATAGGTATGGCTTTAGCCAGTGCAGACTTCGGCGTTAAGAGACAACTTTCTCCTGTTCTATAGCATAAACATTAGCTGCTTCAATTGGACTTTTTTACTGTCTAAAGTCTTCAACAAACGTGGATGTGGTCTTCCTTGTAGAATAATTGTGATTGCTTAAATGTCGTAACAACTTTAATACGATACGGATACTTTTTTAACATAACTAATCGGACAGCTTCGTTTACTTAATAATGTAGTATCATGTTTTGGTTATTTTGGGATTTACTTACCAAAGCATTTAGAAAAGACCAAGCTAGCCTATACCGGAACAGACCCATTAACCGAATTCTCTAGTATTTTTACACTGGATTTAGCTAGAACTTAAAACTTAATACAAATCGAACTAGAAATCCGATCTTGACGGGACCAAAGTAGACCAGCCCATATGTAAACATATTTGCTGTGCACTCCAGAAAAATGGACCTAGGCAAAAGGTTTTATCTCCGGCAGTTGACATATATATACCTAAGCCAAACCAATCTCGCTTACTTCTCATGTGATGCTTTTTCCTTGAGCTCGCTTGCTCACTACACCGCGTATAAAAGGGGGCTAAGGCAACTTATCGGTACCTTGTAACGCCTTGATAGCGGATGACATCTAGGAGAAGGGGGGCAAAGAATACTGCTGAAAGTATTTCATACTGTCTCTCTTCTAGAAGAGATCGGGAGGTCACTCGTTGGCTGGATTTATAAGCTGGGAGTCATCTTTAGGTCAGAGCGAAGCATTGCCTCTAACATCTAATGTTGGCATCTGAGGAAGGGGGTCCTGCAGAAGGACGGGCATCGCTATACTGTAAGCTTGGGAATTTGGATGTTGGGAAATCGGAGCAGGAAGCAAAGTGAACCTAGGAATTAGTGACCCAGATTAAGCTTTGGCGAATCCTCTGTTATAATCTGCATACTTAGAATGTTATTACAATCTGTATCTCTGTCTGTGAGCTACATATTCGTTCACGTTTTGTCTGGAATTGAAAATTAGACGCTGCATCGTGAATGGTTTAGGTTATGAATTTAGGTAAAATGGTAATTGAAGATCTTATGTTTATTGATTCCACACGATCACATGACAAAAACCCACCAGACAGTCTGCCATACTGCTTACTTCAGCTTGTCTTCAAACTCCTTTATTTCTTGCAATTTCTCTGAGATCCATTTTCTATATACCTAGGTACTTTATCTATTTGCGTACTTTATTCTAAGGAAATATAAAATGTGAAAAATTTAAATTTAATCTTAAGAGTGATAGAGCCATTTTTATTGTTTACTATGTAAGGAGAACAGATGCTAACCCTTAAATTCATTGACTATGACGAATAAGGATCGATTGAAAAAAGTTGGATATAAATAAGCAAGCCCATTTCAATTCGCATCATCATTAGATCAGAGCAACCGTGTAACGGAAAACTGTAGGAACCTTAGCGTTCCTCCGTCGGATGAATAAATAATTGAGCTCTGTAGGAACTAAAAAAAAAGAAAATTTTGATATGCACCTTCTATACGACAAAAGTGAGACAAAGCTACAGGCTACCGTGCAATGACTTTTTATTTTTGTTAAAACCATATATTCTGCGGCGAGAGATAGTAGAGGCAAAAGAGAAGACCATTTCAATTTTTAAGTGATATAGTTGCTGCAGACGCGAAGTCAGCATGAAGCCATGGAGTTGTGGGATTTGTGATAGTGTTTAGTTTAAGACGTCGTGCATAACACATTGTTATACAAGTCCAAATTGGACAGTAGTTGAATGCACAAGTTCTTCAAATTTACTTCATCATTGACTTGAGCACACGTATTTAATATCGGGAAAGATTAAGCTCACTGTCTTGAACATAGTGGGTGTTGTGGATGCAATCTCGGGTGTATTCTTCCTTCTGGTATATCTCGTATATACATTAGTTCATGATCCATGGAAGTAGTGTCTTGGAGAGTAGCGGTTTCAAACTTGAGTTCTTCTCCCATCTCGACTTCCTTCACTTGCTTTCACTTCCTCCGTTGACAGCTTTCATAGTGGACGCGACGTGCCATTCCCCCAAATGAGGAATAAGAATGCGAATATTAAGGTTGACGTCCTCGAAGAAATACCAACATCGAAGCACTGGAGTGTAAAAGGTATTACATAAGGCTGTGGCAGCGGAACGACTTTCCAAGCCTTTCAAAAACAGTTGGAGGAAACTAGAATTGGTGCGAGCAGTATTTCAAACTGCTTGTCCACTTTCCCCATTACAAGTTGTAGTCCTTAGTTGCTTGGAGAAAATGACGAAGGGAGTGCAGTAGGGGTGACAGCATGGTCGACCGACCAAATAAATAATTAATACTACGTTCACTATTCACACTCATAATATGTGAACATTGAACTCATTCTCGTGCACATACTTTGAGGAGCTTGCTAGGAATTCAACTGTCATTCCACTTTCCTCAGCGGACTTACATAATTGAATCCAAAATATAAATGCTGCCCCGAGATAGGTTTGTTTAGAGTTTCAGAAGTTTATGTTAATGGCTTCACGCAGCTTATCGAGTGAGAACGAATCGCAAAGACAAAATCGTTTTGGGACAACATATTGTAGGGATGAAATCGGGTGAGGACAATATTCAGTGTGGGAATTCATAAGAAATAATACGCTTGCTGCTCTTGTCACTGTTAGGAAATTGTGCTGTTAGCTAATTGTATTATTAAAACAATAAATAAAAATCCTCTAATAAGTAGAAAGCCAAAACCGTAGAAAGTTTAAATCCCGTCCCTGAAACAGTGGCGGACATGGTGGCCGAAAAGGCGCGAGGCACTAAATACTAAGCAAGTAGACCAATAATTGTTTAAATAAAACTTTACACGATTAAGGCTTTGCTTTTTTTCCACGGACTTAGTTCACGCGATTATGTCCATCGGATTTTGTCCATACGATTTTGGTTACGCAATTCGGTATCGTTACCATTGAAGGACAGCTACTAACGGAGCGGATGTTTGTAGCTGGTCAGAATTTTAACTGAGATAATCTCAGCCACTCGCTTCTGTCTTCCAGTCGTTGAAACATCAGTAATATGTGGTAACTTTTCCAAGTAGAACAAGTGTAGCGAAGCAGACGATTAAAATAATTGTTTTACTTCATTCCCACTATGCAGCAAGCCTACTATATGGTACTGGTACACAGTTGAAAAAATTAATGAAAGCTTTTCAAAATCCTGTCTTTGTGCCACAAAACACTTTTGTAGCTGAATAGGGAGAGTGATTTATCTAGGTGAAATAAACAACGTGAAAGAATATAAATAAAGAAAAGAGCAAGAATCTTCTCACTTCATACGCTTTCTGCCCACATCCATCCATCCCAATTCTGTCAAGATAGCTCACTACACGCTCTGAGTACTACTACCAGCACGAAAGTTTTATGTACGCTTCATCAAATCATAAAGAAAATAACATGTGGAACCCCAAAGGCGGTAAATAGAAATAATTGACAGAGCATTCACTACTGAATTGAACCGTCCACAATGCGCATTTAAGTACTTACGTACATTTTTTCTGAGTTCTTTAAGATACTCCACCTAAGACGATTTGGAGCAGAAGACAAGAAGCTGGATGTCTTTCTTATCCAACAAACCACTGCTCAAACAAACGCCTTACGACTCAGCTGACAGATACTCAACACTCATTTCTTTGTATATACTCTACATACACACATTACAAATTCCCACTTCTACCCCTATAATTTAATTTTTCTTCATATTTTCTTATTGCAAGGGATAAGCACACAGCAGGTGATGGTTCTGAAAAAAAATAGCCTTTTAGTTTTCTTATTGAATCTTGCAGCTCTCTTTAGTGGGCTACGCAAAATACTGGAAAAGAAAAGTTGTCTCTTCTTTATGGTTTGTTCTCTTTCTATCTATTGGAATTGCTTTTGGCCCTTTAACATAGCAAACTGCGCTTTCTCCCTACTTTCTGTTACATCTTTTCGCCTTGGGGACCAGCAACGACTTGAGACTGCCCTCTCTGCTCCAGTAACACATACATGGACCTATGCCACCATATGCTGTTGCCTGAATGCGAATCTGATTTTACTTTCACACTTTAGCGTATGTACATGGATGTTTTGAGCACCTCCTTACAAGTGCACAACTTACGGAAACAAGTTACACTTTTGAAACTGTACTAGTTTGGATTGAACTAAAAAATATTTTCAAAAGAGAAGTTTGTTCGTTTTGGTTCGATGGCTCATGTTGTTCGTGTTTTTGTTACTGCTGCTAGTGGTGATGGTGGTAGTGATGAAGATATATTAAGATTTTGGGAAGAGAAAGCATAGAGAAAGCATAGGAGGAAGCTAGAAGAAGGTAGTCTTGGCAGGTAGATTTCTTACAGTATCAGCTGGAATGTAGCTGAATTACGTGTGTAGGAGGAATGTGGAGAGAAAATGATAAATTTAACGGAGGAGTAAATGTGTATTGCAGCCTTACTTTCCAGTGCAAGTGCCAGTGGCAGGACCTACTGCCAGTGATAGTAAAGTTGAGTTCACAATCAGAATGAGAATAAGTTGATACTGAGCAATGTGGAGTTGAATGGAGTCAGGATGTGTGATAAAATAGGGATTCCACTTCTTATGAATTTTTTAGTGAAATAAAGATAGAAAGCGAGAAATGTTTACAACGAGCCCAACTTCTTGTACTTCTTATGATTAGTCCGTTTCTTCCGTCTTACGTAAGTGCATTGCAGACACAGAACTTTGTATACCAAGAGCGGCTTTACCAATAAGTATAAAATTAATTGCTACAAAACGTTCTCCACTTGCATCAACACTTTCACTCTTTTACACACAGCCCACCGTTCTTTACAGCATTGACCGGATATCAGCGTGCATTGCACTCTTAATCAACACAAGAACACAGTACAGCCTAATGCTAATTTACCTAGATACTTCAAGGAAATCTTCTTTCTTCAGTATCCATTACTTTTCAAGCATTTACTTGGCTTTGGTTTTGAATTTTGCAAAAACTACTCCATCGGTACAAATGTTAGCTGCGAGTGCCCAGACTTGGCCAACTTTTGTTCAGAATGACAAAGAAACGATTTCCATCTACCTTAGTTTTTATCCCCTTTTCAACGTACCAGTACAAGGTTTAGTAGTTCTCTAATCTTACCCAACATATTTCTCTCTCCTTGTCGACTGCTTAGGTTTTAATTAAGAAATCCCCTTCGTACCCAGATACCTATGACTCAGGAAAACGGACTTGGATCAATGTTAGCACTCAAGTATTTACTGCATTCGAAGTATTGCAACTCACACAAACTTTCCTTGTTCCTATTTTGCTTCAGAGCTGCTTCTCTTCAGTGCCAGTGCCAGTAATCAAATTTTCACATTTAGTTCAGTTTTAAAAGAGAACTGTAAATTCCCATTTGTAACGTTATTATTATTGCTCAGTTAGAATTTGTTGTACATTGAGAGTTCCAACAACCTTCTCCTTGAGACTTGGACCACAAGCTATTAAAGTACTAATTTCATTATTAAATTAAAGCTAAAAGAGCATGTAGCTGGTTGATTGTTCAGCAGTGATATTAGTTGCTAAATAATAAAAAGCTTTGAAATATCTATTTAAGAGTCACCAATGAATTAAAAATTAACCTCGCAATGTTCGTTATTATGGAATTCTACGATTAAATTAATTCTTGTCTATTGTCATTTCACAATAACAGTCTTTTGCTGAGGAAGGACACCAAATATGTGTCCGAAAG
This sequence comes from Dicyrtoma fusca, assembly GCA_034695205.1. Taxonomy (NCBI): domain Eukaryota; kingdom Metazoa; phylum Arthropoda; class Collembola; order Symphypleona; family Dicyrtomidae; genus Dicyrtoma; species Dicyrtoma fusca. The sequence goes on along the minus strand of JAQFZC010004020.1, from coordinate 6,572 downwards.
CTTTGAAAAGTATATAAGGAATTTTTAAACAATCTACCTACATACTAGCCCTATGAAATTATTTACTAATTCAAAATGCAAAACGGATTCCGATACCAGATAATTACTAATTTAATTTCAAAACAATGCTTCCTGTTTACCACAGCACGTCTTGCTTTTGGAATATATAAAAATTGTTAATATTTATTAAATTATTGTAATCCTTGCTTAACATGGCATTAAGACCTCACAAGTTGAAACAACATAGTGGTTAGTTGTTTGAGCAGTCGTTATATTGTTATAAATCTTATAAGTGTAAGTTTTAAGAGTCTAGAGTAATTATAATGCAGAAAGGAATTTTAGGAATCCTGGCGTTTCTCGGTCTCTTTTGGTTTCAACAAAACTACTAGTTTATTCCGTGCCTTAAAAAGTAGGGGGAAAAGCATGTCTAGTTGCCATAATTAAACTGATGAGATCTACCTATTATTACTATTACATGGGATGTATAATCGGTAATCTAGATTTCATTAGGTTACAAAATATTAATTTTGAATCTATGTATGTAATAATAATACTATGTATCTCCCGGTAAAATGGAGCAGATTGCAAAGAAATGGTTTCTTGACTCAGTTGACTCGCAAATAAAAGATGCAAACAAGATGCAGTGGAACGAATGTGGAGACACTTGCGAATTGGTTATGAGAAGTCTGAATAGGGATCTGAATACACACCCCATGAAGAAATAAAGAGCAAGTTGAGAATTTATATAGGAGAATTCATATTCAGCTGATGGGAGATGCGAATGGGAACCCAACCCACCAAGCCAGGATAGACGGGACCAGTTGAGAGTGATCTCATAAACCCACACAATGCTACGTAGTAGTGGGATATAAATTATGTTTTTTACACCAACCAAACTCAAACTGTTCTCTCAATGGCGCAAAGAGTATCCACTATCAACGTAGAAGACGACGACTAAGGCCGGAGCTGGAAGCTGTAACATTCATTACTTCAACTTAGCTCCGTCCATCCATAGGATTCGGTATTCTTGATGCATCGTCGAAACTTTTCCTATCCAAATTATTCAATACATTTTAATACGAGAGGAAGCCCTATAGATGCAGGAGGCAGGAGGAAATAGGAAGGGAGTTGAAGGAGAAAAAATCAAACTATTTTGTATGCATTCGGTTGGTAATCGAGACAGTAATGGTCCAGGCAGGGAAAAAGATGATATGTGATATATTCCAAGAGTTGGGATGATACGATGAAAACGTTCTCCTTTCTGACCAGACCTGCCCACACAAGAAGAGAAAGGAGGAGAAGGAATCAGTTCATCTTCATGACTACTTCCATTCAAATGAAATTCAAATGTGTGTTCATGCAATGTGCCAATGTGCCTCCATGCACTCGTCTGGGCGCTATCAGTATGTATGCCGACATATGTATATGCTGTTCCCCATTCCAGTATACAGAATAGAGAAAATGATTTAGAAACCAATCCAAAGTTATGAGGTTTTACTTTGCAAGGATTTATTGACTTGGTGATTCAACTTCAACTCGGAGACGGAAAAGGGGATACAAAGATAATAAGGTAATGCTGAGGTCTCTTGTATGCAGACGGTCCGGGTGAAAGTGACTGCGGAGTGGGGAAAGTGGGGAAAGCACTAAAACGCTCCCGTCTCCTTCCACGACTCAAGAGAAAGCAAGGCTGCAGTGCTCGCTCAACTGACTCATCCTCCACAGCACAGTCTGCCTCAACTCAGATAGAGCGATCTGTGTGAAAATCTAAAATGTAAAATAAAAGCCTCTGACTATGTGGTTGGTTATTGAGTGGTTGGTGCTCAAGTGCCTACTTGTTCCATCTACTTCGTCTCCTCCACTTCTACTTGAAGACGAGGAGAGCAAGTGGATGATGCTATGGGCCGAAGAGCACCCGCTCACTCCTCAACGGTGGGTTAAGTGAAATGCATGTCATGTCGATTTCCACTTGAAATTCCCAATCAATTCCAATTGCACTGCTTTCCTCCAAACCCATGTAACGTGTCCTCCTCCCCATCAAGACTTTACGGGGGCCCGTGTACACGTACATCAGACAGCGAGACATCATGGTGCTGGTGTCGGTGACTGCATAAAAATAACGTGCTATTTGTATTCCCCATATTTCCTTACTTTCTAAAACGTATCAGTATCAAAGTATCAACTGACTCCCAAGCAGTGGAAAACTGAATCTATTATTATTCAAGTGGAAGAGCTCTACACGGACAAGGAGCCTGAGCTAAGGCTAAACAGATGAGCAGACTCAATACACTCTCAGCCCTATTCCCATTGCGATCTTTTAAGAATTATCTACATAAACCAATCCCTTGTGGCTCTGTCTGCTCTCTTCCTCACAGGAGAGAGAAAGGAGAAAAAGAAAGGAGCGACGAAAGTTGATGAATTTGGAAGCTGAAGAAGACGAGAAAGGAATATACTAGGAGAGGGAAACCATCTTCTTCCATTCTCTCCATGTCCGTGGGTGTAGAAAAGTGAGCATTCTCCTCCCAACCTCATCTCATAACTAAACTGCCAGCTACACTGCCTTTCACTCTGTAGCTTACACAGTCAACTTAATCGAAACGTTAAATACAGTCAGTTGCAACTTAATTCATTCTTCAATGTAGGGAGCACTCTGTTTGTATGCATGTAAGTGTAGGCTCCCCAGGTAATGCAGACGGAGAAATAAAACTAGCGAGGGCGGGATAGGACAAGAGCCGGATGCTCGAATGAGAGCTCCATGTGGTTGCCACTTCCGGGTAAGATAATATTTTTTACTCCGCAATCTTTCACTTCTTTCACTCTTCACACGCGGATCCAGCACTGAGCAGAAGCCTTTTCCAATTCCGCTCCTTCCACCTATCTCGAGTAATTTACATGCTCTATCCCCATAAAATCTCATAGAAACTCATAAAATGTGGTTGAACTGGTTTAAATTGGTTTACAACAACTTTCCAACTATTTTAGTAGTCTCCCCTGTGCGCATAAACTACCAGCTGAGAGTCTCCCAAAGACACAAAGGGAACAATACAAAAGATCCCACTTTTATTTTACAAAAGGACTACAGCAGAAGGGAAGAAAAGGTGGTGCACTGAAGGACTTTTACCTCTTTCAACAACTCACCACTGATACCTCAACTTATTAATTCCGGTCCCTAGTTTTCTCTTCATTCACTTGCTTCTTGTCTCTCTCTCTCTCTCCAGTTAGGACACACTTGTATAATCTCCAACGAGATCAACTCCCCATACCTTGTGCTAGCCAAGAGATTGCGGAGAAAGTTGTAAACTAGCAAAAGCTCGGCCATACCTATAAATCCCATCGATTTCACACTAAATGATAGCGGTAAAGGGTGTAATATAATGCTCGTACTATTCGGAACTGTCGTAAATAACGACTGGTACTGCTAGGGCAGGAGTTAAGAGAAAGAAGAAGCAAACAGGCACAAGATGACGAGAATCCTGACCAACCCATTACATGCACAATCAAGCTCATCGTCAATCCTTTTCAAATTAAGTTTACATCATTACCCACCTCCCTACTACTACAATACCGCAGAAACTCACCAATATTCCGCAAAAGAGATATTTTTTCTTTATCAACAACCTGATGACAGGAGAATGAAATTGCAGCCCATCTGGGAAGGTAGACAAAGTCGTTGCTTTCTCCACGTCTTCATATATATGTATGTATTAAGTAGGATAGATGTCTATCCTTTTCCCAAAAAGATTTAAATCTATGAAAATCAGAATCAAGTAATGTACTGCATGATTAGAAATGAAACACAATCAGGGCTTTTGCCCTCTCTCTCTCTCTCTCTCTCTCTCTTTGCCATCCAATTTCTCACGTCCGCCACCCACACACACACACTCGCCCTCCATTTCCATTGAAATTGAAAGCAACGTGTAACTTCTATTTTCCTCACTTTTACTCACAGTTACATCTCATAAAAATTCCGTGGAAGGTACCCGTTTGTTCCGCTTCCATTCATTCCAATACATATAAGAGCACATGCATGTATGCACTCAATTCTGCACGAATGCATGCATGTAAATATTGCAAAAGTGGAAGTCAAGCTGTTTCAAATTAAATCAATTTTTCCCTTCATTCAGTCCTTTAGCCTTCAGTCAGTCAAGATCTGAATGAATTCCTCAGTTTCTACAGTGCGCTATTACATTATCTTTTTCAAACATCTTTATCCGGTACGGTGACCAAGTGGTCGACAGTGAAGAAAGTCTATTTTGTTTGATAACGAAGCACATTTCTTAAATTACTTTATCTAGCAATTAGTTACAACCTTAAGGAATCGTCGACTGCTAATAAATATCTTCGGTACTTCATATTGCCCCCTTTGTTGATGTGTAGTGCGTGGAAGGATTGTCATGTTTGCTGTGAAGGTCCCCATATAATTTCCTTTGGCGAACATTAAAGTAAGACCGATGAGGCACAAGGAAAAAATCCAACTGAAATAGTGAGGTGCGCAACTAATGAAAGGATCAGCTTGCTAATGAAAGACTGTTGGAATTGAACTGCTGTTGGTATCAGTAGTTGGAGCTTTGAGCGTAGGTATTATTGGGTGATGATGATTGGAAGACAGGTGGAGATATAAACTGTATATACTTGGCTGATAATAATGTGGAACGCTGTTGTGCTCATAATTACTTTGAAGGTACTCAGTTGGAAGCAGGTTCATTTTAATTGAAAAGTCATGTCGGCTGAACAACGCCAGTTGGAATTCCAAAGTCTCATGCTCAGCTCTTGTGTCGCTCATAACTGGAATTCACGCTCTTTCCGTCCTCATCAAATTCAAAGAGAAGGACGTGAGAAAGTGAAAGAATGGTGGGATGTGAGTGCTGGTCGGAGCCTCCAACCCCATTTATCCTTTTTCAGTCTACCACAGCCTTTCGCTCAAATGCGTGCTCCATTGCATTGGGCAAATGCTTCCGTTGGACCTCAACCACACATCTGACTGCCTATTTAGCCAATGTAAGAATCGTTCTTACAAATCTTTGCCTATAGTGCTTGCACATTTATTAAGTACACACGGGTATTTTTGTTTGACTATGTATTTGCAGATTACTTTTAAAACAGATATTTTGTAATAAATGCGGGTCTCAACATACATATCTCAAAAACATTAATTAGATCGATGTATTCCCCACTGATCAGTAGGCTACTAATATCCTCGACTTATTATAGATATTTTAGTTTCCCTCATAACAGCTCAATATTGCTTATTTGCTGAAGACCCAGTCTTTTCTGCAAGTAGTGATAGTATAATTACAAAAACAATATTGGACCTAGTGATCTTATATTTAAACTATCGATTCCTCAATTTTAAAAATAAAGTACTCGGATTTATTAACTTTAAAAAAATGAATATGTGTTTTGTTGACATCCATGTATTATTTTAGATGGGACTTGGAGTTTTTCCGACCCATATAATCACATCCTTGAGGGATTTTCATCTGCTTTATCCTGTGTACTACTCATCCCGAGGCAATTTAGATGATTATAATTAAAATTCTGATTAGTTGTTTCACGAAGTCTATTATTGATTTTGGAATTACTGTATGAAGACCCATATGCAAAACAAACGTGAATATACACGGAAGCTGATGTGGATGCCGAACCTAAAGCTGTAGGTGATTTTAGCTGCCGTTGCAATAAACGACTTCACAAACAAAAACAAAAGTGTCCTTCAACAGAGAATCCTTGCCAAAGTGGGTAAGATTGGCGTGAAGGATGACAGTGGAGAAGAATGTCCGAATGACGGAGGAAAGAGAGGGAAGTCGACAAACGACAATAAGTGAGTACAAGGTAAAACTCTCTCTACAAGGACTCCTCAGCCAGTTGCAACAGCAACACTCTAATTACTCAAAACACATGCCGTGGACAAAGGCATTCTAAACGTCCAAGTCAGTTACGCACAGTAGTCACAGTCATTATTTACTTAATAGGTGGGCCAGTATATCTCAGGTCTACTGTATGTGGTTACTTAGCACTAATGAATAAAAGTCTACAACACTCGATCAGGCTTTACAGTAGATAAATATAAAATGCCACTTTATGTAACAACCCAGTTAAAATTAAAACACAAAATTCACGCCAACGTCAAAACGCACAAAATCATAACCGTTGATAAAGGTTGATGATTCAAAAATAAATGAAACGCCCAACCATACCGCTAGTAGCAACACACTATGACATGCTATGGCTCAATTAAAACAAAATTTCCATAATAAAAATTATAAAAATATATATATTATATTACAAGACGAGCAAAGAGACAAACCAGTGCAGAACGTGCATGCCATTAAACGGTAAATGGAATTTCGTCCTTAAAGAGAAAATTAACAACAATTACAAATATAACTTTAGGTGCAAATAAGGTAACGGACGAAAACGAAGAAATGTGATCGGTCACTAACAGTTCTAAATTCTAACTATTAAAAACTCAAAACTATAATTACTCTAAATTACGCCTAAACATCTTTTTAACAATCCAAAACACAAAATTACGCAATAATGTGGATTCTCAATCAACAACAAAAAAACCTAAA
>JAQFZC010004019.1:0-17129 GCA_034695205.1 Dicyrtoma fusca | reverse complement strand
AGTGTTATTTACTAGTTTTGACCGTTTTGAAAAAGTGTTATTTACTAGTTTTGACTGTTTTGAAAAAGTGTTATTTATTAGTTTTGACCGTTTTGAAAAAGAGTTATTTACTAGTTTTGACTGTTTTGAAAAAGTGTTATTTATTAGTTTTGACCGTTTTGAAAAAGTGTTATTTCCTAGTTTTGACCATTTTGAAAAAGTTAATTTATAGAATTAAACACTTTTGTAAAGCGTTCTTTTTATGGTTCCCCAGTTTCGAATACCTATAGCTCTGCCTGTACTGACACACTGATGGTCTGTGAGCCTTATTAGTGATAGTGAGCGTGTGTGTAGTATTTGAAATTCCTTGAATGGTCAGAGAAGAAGGTATTTTCATAATTTTTTTTGTTCTTGAGATTTCAATGCTTATTTTGGTTGACCTTTACACGTCTGAGTCTAGTTAGTGTTGAGAGTGGTGGTGGTGTAGTGAGTGATGCGAGGGTATGGTCGCCTACCCCATAATTATTGGCTCACTAGTCAGATGAGGGGCTCTGAAAAATGAAAACTGAAATGAAAAGATGGCAAGAAACGAAGAAGCAGTCTTTTGTTTTTGTTTAGAACATTTTTTTTTGGAATTCATTCCACTTCTTTTTTCCCCCATTGCATTGGATTGGATTGCACTCAATTGCTTTTGGCCCATTATCTTGCTTATTATTTAAAAAAGAATCCAATTATTCCATCAGTTTCTGGTTTCCTTCCTCTCCCAATTTCCAATCCATTTACTTACCTTTTGTTTTTTCTTTCTTTTATTTTCTTGTTGTTTTTTTTTTGGCTTTATGTGTACGAGCTTACTTTTTGTATAGCTGAGGGTCATATTTTATAAAATTGGGCTCTGTATGTATAATGGGATCATCCGTCCAATGCAGTCGAATTTAAATTGGTGGAGGAATTGGAAATGGGTTGAAGTGGAATGAAATATTATTAAAAAAAAATATAATGATATTGAGTTTCGGTGTCAAATCGAAGAGTGCTTGCTACACTAAACTCTTCACTCTTGGCTTACTATTCCTATTCTAAATTGTTGAGTTCTTTTCTTTCCCTATACCATATACTGGGGTCTAATTAGCATATAGCATGCCAAGTCTTTTTTTTGTTGTTGGTGTTTTTGAGTTTTGTTTTTGTGAGAAATAAAATATATTTTGGTCGTACTTACTTACTGTTGAGTTTTTTCTTCTCTCTTTCCTTCGTCACTTACTCACCATTTACCGTTGCTGTTGTTGTTCCCAATGGCTGACAATTAAGAAAGGTGGTTATTTCGACGTTATTTTGAGGAGATGTTGTTCCATGGAACATGAGAGGTGTTTTATTTTCTGTAGTAGCCTTTTCACTCTGGCACTGTGGGGCTGGTTGCCATGGCATGAGGGAGGTTAGGTCATATCTTCGTCTTTAAAGTAAGTGATGGGAGTCTCGTGTTTCGTGTGAGGAGTTGGAAGTGCCTTTTGCCCATCGCTCTTGGCTTTTGAAACTTTGAATTTTTTACTTTTTTGTCCTTATGAGCTATGCTCACTCACACCACTCGCAAACCAGTGAGAAAAAGTATAATAATTTCTATAAAATATTTCTCACTAAATAGTAAATACTTACCCACTCACTTTGTTTCTATCTTTTTGGCGCTGGGCTGGCTGGGATGATGACGATGGCTGCTGGCTTATTTTGTTACAGATTATATTTTATTCTTGAAATTGTTAGGCCTGGAGTGTCAATAGATATGGATCCCTTAACTGCATTCGTGTTTTTACCTTGTTTGTGTCCGTCGAGCCGAGCTACTTGCATTAGCCTAGAAAAAGAAACTTTGGTTTGACTAACCAGAGATTGACGGTAGATTTTGTTTTCCTTCTCGTGGAGCTGATACTGTACGTTTATAATAATGTAAGAGAATCCCGATGATTGCTCTTGAAACTTGGAGTTGAGCTGCTTATGTGTACTGTGATGGAGGGCAGGTGTCTGTAATTATATGATTAGGATATAAATACCTGTATGGGTGCTTAGGCTCAGTTCTATATAGACGAAGGGGCAGGGGCGCTAAGTGCTAAGTGCCATTTAAAATGTTAACGTGGCAGGATGGACCATCGGATTATGACATGATGGGAAAGTAGGCAAAGTAGACTGACACTGACTGTCGGGAAAGCTTTTAGCAGGTGAGTTTAATATTTCAAAATAATTTCATGCACGCTCCCACAGCACAGTCCCAGTCCCAGTGCCAAGTGCCACAGTGCCAAAAGACATTTAGATAAAAACAAATGTTCTAGTACTCCACACTATTTTTAAATATACCTAGATATATCTATAGCATGCCACAGAATGCAGTGCTGCGTGCTGGTTAAAATATAGGTAATTATGAAGGATAAGGAAAAATGATTATTGAAAGGCTTTTGTAAGATTCCCAGTTCACACATATTTGAAACATTTGAGCACATTTCAAGAGATTCTCTCTCGACTACTTTTAGAAGGAAGGGGGGAAGGAAAGCCACAGAAGGCTGGCATCTTAACAGCGAACATGTGTACAGTCAACAGTACATTGTAATACTTTTCACATTTTTTTAAACATTTTTTTTTTGGGACACGAGACGGGTATCTTTAGTGTGCCTGGGCACTTGCCTTACGGCCAAGGGCCTTATGTATATCAGTACAAGACTAAACTAAATCTACCTAGGTATGTTGCATTAAATGGCCTGGCTTGGCTATCTAAATGATTTAAAAAAAGAGAGAGAAGAAAACAATTGACTTGACAGCAATAGCAATTTGGATAATTCTCTCGTTAAAAGTATTCAACCTTCAACAATTCAACACTTCATAAAAGTACGTTCTAAAATCTAAATCTAACACGAAAGGGAGTGAAGAGTGAGTGTGAGCATAACGGATAACGATAACTATTAACACTCAAGGAAAATGTGGCTGTAGAAAATAGAAAAAGGATGACCCAGGTCATCTCGTACGTGATCTTCTCACGCACAATCACAGATCTTTATAAATTATGATTATGATTACGATGCTCTGCAATACAATTGTGCCCCAAAAGCTCCTTCAAATGCGCGGGAGTTTAAAGGCTCTCGGTTCTGAGTACTTTGTAAAATTATTAAATGTTTCATATTTTTGCCAATTTAATTTAGATAAATTAAAATTAGAATTTCAGTTTATTCTAATTTATTGTCATTGCATTGTGGTGGTGGTCATTTTGATCAAAGTTTTTAAAAAGATTCTGATTCTGATTTTTATTGATTGAAAGATTGAAACTAGCAGATTTAACCGTCGACTTGTGACTTGTTTTTCCCTGTCACCTGTCACCTGTTGGTTGCTACACTGTCAACTGTTATTACCTCATCTAGGTAATTCATTAATATTGTGAACTTTAAATACTAGTTAGATTAGTGGATAGATTGGAGATAAATGTCCGCACCCTCTGACCTCGCCTGGTCTGACATTGTTGACATTAATCGTGTATCGTGTCTTTGATGGTTGATTGTTCATCCTTTATCTGATCAATCTAGGCGAATTTTAAATATTTTCGAAGTTGCTGGTGGTTCTTTTGGTAGGTTTTAATGTTTATTGAAACTGTTTTTAAATTTTTATGTTCTGTCATCATCAGGAGATCAACCAGCACCTGAATATGTTTGTAACTAGTACTCAGTACACATTTAATTATTACACATTGATGGAACGTTTGAGCAAAAACTATGTTGTCTGTTGAATCGAATAGTGGATAGTCTACTGACCGATTGTTGCTGTTATTAATGTTAATGTTGTATTGTACTTGTATTCTAGTAGTTGTACATTGTTGGATAAAAACTAATGGGGGATCTATCGTCATTCTACTACATTCAACATTCAAGAGTCATCAGTGTTGAACATTTTAATAAAGAAAGAGAAACATGAAGAAAAAAAACATCAAAACATGGAAAATGAAGAAATGTTCATTTTAATGTTGAATGATCGTCAATCGTTTTGAGTGAGTCTGCAGCTGTATTCGGTATTAAAGTATTAACATTAACATTACTGTAATATCTTGTAAATAAATGGTTAAACTAGGTACCTATTCTATTGTAATATTATTTTTTATGAGGGTGGGTAGGCAGTTTATTTTGTATCTGGGTAGGTTGTAGGTAGGATGTACAATAGACGCAGTATACCTAGGGAACTACATTTATTATGTTAATGTTCAGTGTTTATCATGTATTGTCCCTCCGTATGGCGTATAAAGTAATAAAATAATGTAAATGGTAGAAATGTGGAAGCTTTTAAATCTTTACTGACAAACCGTATTGTGTGTTTGTTTTTTTTACTGTTTCAAATGGAATTTAGAAATTGTTTGGCGGATTATCTAATCTAGGTAAAGAATATATAAAATGTATGTGCAGTCGCAGTCTGGTTAACGATGTTTAGAGTTATGTAGTAACTTGTAAGTCCTAAGAAGTCTAGCCACCTATATAATTATGTTTTGAATAAGGATTAATGGTTAATGGTATTTCGTAGATTCGTTGGTAATCCGTAATCCGTCCGTAATATAATTCCTTGAGACAAAAAGCCAAAGTGGCTTCCCTCCCTGTTAATCTGTTTCCGTGTCTTCTCCATCACACACACAGATTATCAAACGATAACGATCAAAATCAAAGGAACTTTGAGCATGGCTTTAAGTTAAGTAATACTTGCGGAACTTCATTGCGGTCTTTGAGTCTTTCTTCTACAATATTACAGCTTTTGTGCCTTGTTGCTCTTTCGTGTTTTCTTTTCTGTATTTTTTGTTTATTTTGTTTTCAATTCAATCGGCATTTTTTTGGTTTTTGCTTGGTTTTGGTTGGTTTGTCGTGGTTGTTAGTAGTTGCTGGTAGGTAGTAGTCAAGAGTGTAGGTATGTAATATATATAGGTATTATGGTTTGGAATTTTTTGTGAATTTAATAGTTTTAGTAGTTACCTTATTGTCTTGTCTTTTCTTTGACTCTTCAGGTTCCTTGCGTTCCGTCGTTTTTTCCCCCTTGAGTGGTCTGATACTTACCCACTCTTTGCTCAGATAATCATAATACAATATCGTTACTGAAGAAGCAAAATTAATGGATCGTCTCCAAATTCTAACTCAAATCAAACTCTAGTCTCCATGTTAAACTAAATGGCGGTTAAAAAGCACCGAATCTGTACGAAATACTACAAATGTAACGTTTTGTACCTTTTTTAAAACTCATACGTACTTTTAATCCTATTTGAAACACATTCTGAACGTTTTACAAAGTGTGAAAACGGTACTTTGCCTTAAAGATAGACGACTTTTCGTTAAGAAAAATGTGGGGATGGGTGGTAATTTTGCTTCTTCGGTTGGAGTAACGCTAAACCTAGAGCATGGACGAATCCTCTCCAAGTCATTGCTCATGTAGTTCAAGCTCATTATGGGAATTGTATGTAAATTAGGTAACTTTTCAAGCTGTAGTGTTGTACTGTGCACTTGAAATTGAAATGCTGGGTTGACTCAGCGGAGAGTGTTTCTTTCGCATGTGATCTGCTCGGGGCCATCCATCGTCACATCAACATCAGCATCAGGCAGGGACTGCAGCATTAACATTAACATTAAGATCAACAATCAACATCCAGAGACATTGAGATCATCCCTCAGCCATCAAATTATGGGAAGAAGGGAAAAAATTAGGGAAAAAAGGAAGGAAAAAACATCTTGATGTAATGCCTATTTACCTATTCACTACTTAATAGATCAGAGACCTGACTACCTAATCTACGTCCCTACATTAAATATTGTCGCTGTAGGCAGAACATGCAAAATAATAATGTATGTTTTTTTTTTGGTTTTTTACGCAGGTGCAAAATGTCCTATTTACTAATAACACACATTCAACCATAATATCACATAGCACCTGCAAAATGGGCTATTTAACCTATTTTCCAATCTTACAGTTTACTTCTTTTATATTTTATTTTTACTGTAACTATTTTCATGTACGACGTACGATATACTCGTACTTCGGTAGATATATTAACTTGTTAAAAACCGGAAACCAGTAAATACACCTATGTAGATTGCATTTAAGCTTTTTGACTCATCGTTAATAAGCATTTGCGGTCTCTTTTTAGATTACTTAAGACCCAGGCAGATTGTTTTCCATTTGCACCTGTCTTAATTGTGAATTGTAAGCTTGAAGGCACTTTTCCATGTAACGTGGAAGTAATGATGGATAATTTGACTGCCTGTCTGATGATTTGATTTGTACTTGTTTTGATGTCCTCTGTGCGCATCAGTATAGAATGTACCTAGGAATTTTTTAAAAGGCCTAATCGTAAGTAATGTCCGAATTCGAATCGTAAGAATTGTTGAAAGTGTTGTAGTTGTGTGGGTAGTCCATCGTCATACTTGATAGCAATTCAATTCAAATATTCAAAGCAAAGCAAACCAATAAACTAAATAGCAAAAAAACGGAATAACTACGCGGAATAATTAGAGTAGGCAGGTACACAGGTAGAATAATTGTAGGAGTAAAATGTAAAAAAAAATATATAACTAGGTAGGTACCTATATACTTGCACTATGAATGTATGTATTTGTAGCGTAATTATACGACTGTACATAGTTTCCCCGCATATATGTACTTCTGACTTGAATTCTTAATCTCAATACCAAAAAATGGGTGGAAGTGCATGGAAATGTAACTTGAGTAATTTTTACGTATAATTACCAATAGCAACCAATAGTAATAATGGGCCATGTAGCTGTCTTCTTCGTACTACTTGGTATGCACGGAGCTCCGAGAAAATTACAATGGCACATACTTTACAACGACTTCTTAATGCACTTTAACTAGGACTTGGAGCAAACAAGGGGAAAAAAGCAGCCAAATCACAACCAAAAATCCAAGCCCTTAATTCTACTGTTAATGTAACAAGTGTCGAGCTTTACGCGAAATCAAATTATCTCATTGAATCAAATCGACAGAGGAATTGAATTTTAATGTACAAGACAGGGACATAAGGAAGGCAAAAGTACAGAGACATGACTTTGATTTTGATTTTTTGATGTTTGATGACCCCGACGAAGACGAAGGAGAGGAACTAATTTTCATTTAATTATTTCAATTTGAATTCCAACTTTTTATTTATTATTCTGATCCTACTGATTGTCTCAAGTTTTTAAGTGGGCATAAGTGTCCAGATAATATTGTTACAAGAAGCTTCTGTTTTCTGGTTAGTCGCAGGTTGAACAAACTCTCATAAAGTACCGTTAACAGTTTTGTTAAAGTTAAGTAGATTTTCTCCCAAAAAAAGAAGAAAGAGTTCTTATTCCAAAAAAATAGTAAGTATTGTTCATTTTTACAAATAATAACTTAAATTTTAATTGTAACGCCTAGAAATCTTAATTTATTGTTGGAACAAAACTAATAACAGTACGAGTGCAGTACCGCCCTTTGATTTAAAGTAGCAAGGGTGCACCAACGGGCGGGTTTAATAATAATTTCCCCGCCTATTTAAAAGCATGGGTACTTTGTGACTTTGTGTACATTTACCAGCTTTTAAATACCCAAAAGAGACACAAAATACTCAATTTGAAAGAAACGCATCCTGACTCAGTGACTCGTTTCCAAAATATAGTTAAAATTAAATTACATTTTTAATTGTCAGCTAATTATTTTAATAATGTAAATCGATCCCCCATCCGTCACCCTCAACCGTCCTGTGCAGTTTTACTCTCCATTCATGATTCAGTCAAAGTGAATTTGAATCTTACTTACGATTACGATTAGTTCCTCAGCAGGTTGTAATCATTTTTTATTATAGGTGTACTATACAAATTTTTTTTATTATTCAGTATAGCTAGTTCAGTCGTTCAGTGTTGTAGTGTGTAGTTTGAGGAAGGAATTGGAATTTGAGACTGGGAACTGGAAATAATTAGGAGTCATAATAAATATGTGTGAGTTGGCTTGTTGGTTGTTGTTGGTGTTCGGCATTCAGTGAGTGATTCTACGGACAACGGAGGATTTAATAGTTGTAAGTCCCTTTCAGTCTTGTTCTTGTATTTAATGTCTAATGGTTACTAGCTAGTTGTTGGGCGCTAGTTTCCCAATCACCAGTGGCGTAGTTAGAATTATTATTTTGTATTGTACTTGTAGGGCACTTTTTCTGTGGAAAAATAATACACAATTTATTTAGAGAGAGAGAGAGAGAGAGAACAAGACAACAAAACAAAACCATCACTGACCTCCAACGAGGATAGCCCAACGGACTCGTCAGTATACGTATCAGAATTTTTTTTAACCAAGTTTATATTTGCAACAAATGGTGAATGCATATTTGTGCTGATTTCTTAAGCACTGTCGTCACTATATCTTCAATCAGCAGTCAGCAGCGACGGAGGAACCAATATTTTAAAAAACCTTCTGAATTTGTTAGTTTCGTAGCTTCGAAATAATTCTGTTATTTTGAGCCTATTGTTGGTCATGCTACTTCTGATTTAATATTTAATATTGTGGTTGTTAGTTGTTGTCGTATATATATATTGAAAGTACGTACTATTAACTAGTACCTATTAACTGTACTGTTGACTGTAGTTTGAATTGAATTTAACAGCTCAGTCCCTGGTCTGTCGGAAGCTGCAAGCTGGCCGAATGCCGAATACTGGGGGTTCAATTCGGATTTTTGTTCAAGTCAACCGATTCCGACACCCGAATGGTGGTCCAAGTTGGCCGAATGCCGAACAAAAGATCCAAGTTAGCCGAATGCCGAATTGTTCAAGCTGGCCGAATCTGAATATATATTGCATATTTCAGTCGGCCAGCTTGTATGACCATCCGAACGCTATCAAGATTCGGCCAGCTTGGACAATTCTGCATTCAGCTAACTTGGAACTTTTGTTCGGCATCTGCCTTTGTACGTCTTCTTGGCTTCAGAAAGATAAAAAGATTCGCTTCTATGTAAATTCAAATTTTACAAATAAGAGACCAGTCAATTGTGTACATTCAGTCAGTCATATTACTTGAGACGAAACGCCATATTAGTAATCGGAAATATATTTATTTTCTTGAACATTGAAATTGAGTTGGTGTACAGATAATATGTGGTGCATAATGTAATTTTTGGAGTAGGTATGCTTACAGGTATATCGAATCCTCAAGATGAGCGATTGTCGATTGTATTGTAGTTACTTGTACAGTCAATGGAATGGAATGGGGAATTAATTTGTTTGTTTTGTTGAATCTTTGCAGGGATCTTTAAACGTCTTTCAACGTTCTTCCCGTTGACACTGATGACCGCGACGCCGCTGTCGTCTTTAACTTGGAAACAAGTCTCGGAAAACAACAATGCTAAAGCTTCACGACTGCGACGGCTGCTGTTCTTGCTACTTCTGCTCGCTTAGTAATTTTACTGCCATTGTTTGTCGTCTGTCTTTTTGATTGTCATCGGTATCGTCATCGAAATATCAGTACAGAAGAGATGTGATCAGCATCCGCGTCATTGTCGTTTATCCTTTCAATACAGTTCTGTATGAAATACCACGGGCAAGTCCTTCCAACCAAGTTTTTTTCGATTTCGATTTTGAATATGAATTCAATTCAATGATGAATTGTTCAAGATCACTTTCGAACTGGGCTGACGAAACCGAAAACGAAGACAGCGACCAAAGGGAGACTGATCAGTGCAATTGTTCTTACTATAGCTACGCTCCCAGTACAAATTTCGAAAATTCTAATAAATATAGGTGGAAACGTCCACCAGATGGGCCCGACAAATACAATGTGCATTCCATGTTGACATTTTGCTTCAAGACTTTAGTTCAGTGTTCGAAGTCGAATTTAATTTCGATTTCGATTCCAGTGAATAATATAATGAGAACCATGTTGATAGTTCTGTCCATAATTAGTCTGTCGTCAGTTACCTTAACCTCTGCAGGTGAGTTCAAGTTAATAACTATTCGTAACTATTTTTCCAATTTCTTTTTTTTCTACCTTTGATAATTGTACCTACTAGTTACCTACTAGTCTTTTATCCTTTACGTCAAACGATTAGGGATGGCGAGAGCTTTTCAGAAATTTCGACGGGCATTCTCAAAAGGCTTCTCAATAAGAGCTTAACTTATGGAAGGCCCCTTATTGGTTTTAGTTATATGCGCAAGGTATTTAGTATGTAGTTTTGTGAGTTTTGTCGTTTTGTATTTAATACTTGGCTACTTAGCAGGCAGCAATATTGTGTTTGTGATCTTTGGAACGGTACTGCAATATACTAGCCATTTGTGGATTAGATAGAGGTACGGATACATGTATGTAGCACCTATACTAGGTACTTCCCTTTGTTAGGCACTGGGAGGTAGTTTCGTCTTATGTTTATAGCTTACACTTCTTCTCCTTCTTCTTCTGCTTGGGCTATTGCTCTTAAGGAAAGAGAGGGAGTAAAAGTGGCTGGATATATAAACTGAAATAAAATAAACCTTGGAACTATTAAATAGGCTTAAAATTTAAAAGCGTTTCCCTTCAGTCTACAGTGTTAGTTTCGCCAGCATTACTATTATTGGTCGGTCCTTCTCATTATTATTGTTGCCCACTTTCCCCTCGATCTTCTCTGTACTTTTTTTCATTGTTGTAGATGTGTATTACTTTATGATGGGCCATAAGTTCCCAGGAAATGATTTTTAAACGTTTGTCCCGGCCAATTAAATTTTACTCATTCCAGAACTCACTTTCAGTGCAGTGTATACATACCTAGCATAGCATATAAAGGGAAGAGAATCCACGGAGAGTTTCAATTTCCATAAAGGGACGGTATTTTAATGAGCCACGTAGTGCATAAGTATTTAGGTAGGACTTGCATGGACATCTGTGATTACGTTCTTCTACCCTCTGTACTCTGTACACAAGAAATGGCGATAACGATAATTATAATTTATGAGCTGATTTTGAACCAGGAGTCCAGGGAAAAGAAAATCCCAAAGCCAGTGCAGTGTAAACCCTCACTTAGTAAGGCAAATGGAGGGGTAGGTACATATAGGAAGGTATGCTGCATTTTAATTGGATTGCAATTTCTAATGGTGTTTGAAGAACAAGCCACAAAATCCCTGGCCGATTCCCATTCCCTTTAGATTATTTGTTTTATTGTATCTTCTCTCCCACGGTACCGTAAAATGGAGCAAATTAGATAGTGTTTTATTGCACTGTAGTAGTAAAGTAATCTGGAAAAATAAGTTTTGTACATGGAGTTGGAGCCGTTACACTGTCGATTGTGGGCTGTTCATAGTATGTAGTTGGTTGGTTTGAGGTTGGGTATTTGTTGTTCGTACTTCGTAGAAAAATGTGTTGGAAATAATTGAACAATAGTTTAGCAGTTGGAAAGGGAAAAAGAAAAAGCTAAAGCCTAAAAGTACGTCCGTGGTGTGGAGAGGCTGAAGTTGAAAGAGAAGGCAGAGGAGGAAGAAGATTCTGAAATGTCATGAAGGGATGTTTGCTGGTTCCTGTTATTTATTAGAAACAGATTTACGACAGGCCTCTCATTTCTCATATAATTAACTAAACTACACTCAGCCACGCTACGCAGTACACTCAAGGTTCTAAGCTCACAAATTTGAATTCAAATCTTGTCGACTTTGCGATTGCTGTGTACATACACACGGGCATGGACAATCGTGTAGTAGTTGGAAATCTCAGTCTCGAAGCCGGCATCATCATCATCGGCATCCCATCGGCACTCATTGGCATTGGCATCTTCCATCCATTTCCACTTTCAGAGAGGTGCCTAGGTACCTAATTTAGGTAGCTCAAGGTATTTTGGTTTACTGTGTTAGTTTAATGTAAGGGGCATTTCCATTATGACGTCATAGAAAGGGCTCTTTTCAAATATGGAAATACCATGTTTTGATGTTTTATACTTTTTAAAGCGTTTACATATGTGTATGCCCTTTCTAAAAAGGGTAGTATATAGTACGTTTAGCACTTTTAAAAAATGTAAATCTTGTTTTGCTTCCATCTTGAAAAGGTTCATTTCTTTATTTTATCTTTCTACACTTTTTCAAATCATGGTTAGCATATTATGTATTTTTTCAATGCTGTTTTTTAACTCAAATCCTATTGATGAAGTCATACTTGCAAGGCTCCCTATTAGAGCCCCTAAAAGAAGGCAGTGCAGTATACTCGCTGTATAGCACAGGTGGATGTAGATGCTGGTACATATTTGTAAGTGAGATGAAAGTGAGTGATATAGTGTGGAGGTAATTATAGACGCATAAATATACATGATGAGAATTGGACTTGTTATTCCTTTAGTAGCCGTACATTTATTCTTAAAGGGTATAGTGGGTATATAGGTACGCCTGAAGTTTGAAGGGAGCTATAGCTATGTGCATATAATTAAATATGTGGTATGTAGCTACCTGTAAAGATTCCACTCATGGGATGAGTCGATCAGTCATGTCATGTCCATCTCTCGGTCTGCCGGCCGTCCATGTGTTGTTCTTCTGGCTGGGCTCTGTACACACACATGATTATAAATGGCTTGGCTTGGTGTTGTTTTATTTTGTGTGTGTGTGCAGAGGAGAAGACGGGCGAGTGGTGGAAAACTAATGAGGTGCTTCAGTGCTTCATGATTCCGATCATTTAAACTCGTAACCGGATGATGGGACGGCAAGACAAGAAGAAGTCCAAGACAGAAGGAAAGGAAAAGGAATGAGAAATGTATAGAATAACTAGGAGAGTGCATAGTCCCATGGACTTGTGCTTAGTGCACTTATTTCCACGATCTATAGTTAGTATAGGTAATCATAAGACAAAAGAGAGGCTAAATAAATCTAAATATCGTTAGTGAAGAAGCAAAGCTGTCCATCTCCGAAGCAACGAGATTGGTTACTCATTGAGCTCCGTAGTGCTCCGCTTTGCAGTAGTGCACTATTATAGTGTCTTGAATGGCCTTTTTAACCTTTTCGAAACGGTTATATTTCTTATTTTACATCTTTTTGAAAGTGCTACATTCTTATTCTGCAACTTTTTGAAAATGTTAATATCTTGTTTTATATCTTTTTGGAAGTGTTTATTTCTTCTTCTGCATCTTTTTCAAAGTTGTAATTTGTTGTTTTGACCTTTTTGAAAGTGCTAATGTATTGTTTTGACCTTTTTAAAAGGTTAATTTCTTGTTTTACCTCTGTTTTGAAAATGTTATTTCTAGTTTTGACCATTTTGAAAAGTTAATTACTAGGAAAAACATTTTTGTAAAGCGTTGTTTCCATGGTTTCCCAGTAGCGAATAGGTTAAAAAAGTAAATAAAACGCTATCTGCACTTTTCAAGAGGTAGAAAACACTGTATCTACCTTTTGAGAAAGGGTAAAGTTGCAGTTACCATTTTTTGAAGGTGCAAAACAAGTGATCCGCTATTTCAATAAAGGCAAGACATTAATAACTAGCACTTCAAAAACTAATACCTGTGAAAAGAGGTAAAAAGTAGTATTTTTGGTCTTCGCACCACGATAGCGGTAGAACTGTAGTGGAATTGGAATTTGAAACTGTTTTATAAATGCTTGCGGTCAATTTGGAAATGGGTCATTTTCCTTCTTCAGGAAGGCATTCCTTGGTCAGAATATATCTATGTATAATTATAGCACGAAGGAAAGAGCATTACTATGGAGTATATAAAGAGCGGTGACGGATTATTAGACGAACGGCGGACAAGCCTCTGCTCCATTCAAATAGCAGCGTAGAGTCTCCAAGATGCAGCACATCGTCGTTTTTTCATAATTAGGATAATTTATAATCTTATCCCTTTTTCTCTCACAATCAGTCAGACTCGATCTTGGCCATCATTTTATCTTTCCATAGACATCTACTGTAGTCTGTAGTGTATTTATTACCTGCTGGAGTCTGGGAATGGAGACCGCAATTGCAAACTCTCTGCTATGTACGTGAATGCAGATTGTATTTATAATTGATTTGAGAGTAACCACACTACCAGACTATCAGAGTACTACGGACATAAAATATGTTGTTTGCCTTGGTATTTTGCATTGGATATTTCATAGATAAAAATGTGTATAAGGCTCTCTCGTCAATACATGCTGCAGTGTAATTTGTGTACACAGGTACGCTTTTAGTTTATCAGGATCAGCTTCTGCATCCTCACTACGAGGGTCTAATGTGACTCTGAAAGTTGATATTGAAAGCTCGTTCTCTTTCCTACAAAAAATCGGTCCGGTAGATCGACGGCGATAGGAAATGATACGATATGCGTGCAGCCCTTTGTGCCATCAACTTGTAACTCTTGCCTTCCATTTTTTTCCCAATTTTGCTGTCGATCCTTGGTTACTTTTCTAACGTCTAGTCTAGTCTATCCCTTCTAGAATTTCAGTGGAAGGGTCAGGAGATTTTTTTTTTGCATCTGTAAATTTTTGGGACGATGTCTGTCTGCTTCTGAAAATCGAAATTGAATAGAAAGGAAAATCTTGTATATCTGATTGTCTCTGTCCCTTTTGCTTGCTTGGATTTTTTGTATGCCTCTTTCCCTACGTAAATACATAGCATTTCTACATAATTTTAGTCTAGATTTTTTGTATTGGTGGAAAAAAAAATTGTTAGACTTATACATCCAAGGTGTAAGTGTCATCTTATGTAAAGCGAAGCCAGTGACGTGTTTATGAGTCCATCCAAAATTAACTCAAGGAGCTCTGTTTCTTGTGCTTTCCTCTTGTCGTGTCTTTTGACTCAGTCTTTCAACGTTCTAGAAAGTGTTTCGTATCTCGTATCATCTGGATTCGTCTGGTATTTGGTTTGGGTATGCTGTATGTATACGAGTACATGGCTGTAACCTTTTTTTTTGCTTTGACATTTTTTTGTGTTGGTAAAATATTTTGGAGAAAAGAAACACTTTAGCATGTACTTGTAAGTTTTAGTAATTTAGGGATTTTTTCTGCCATTTAGCTAATGAGAAAAAGAAGGGGGAAAAGAAGGAGACTCGACGGTGTGTAGAGTAGCAGTGAAAGGGCAAGTTAAAAGTTGACGTTGACATTATTGACTTGGACATTTGTACCCGTGAGGCTGTCATGTCATGTCATGAAGGCATTGTATTTAGGTCAGCCCCTCTATTGTTATATAATTAAGTAATTTGGGCATTCTAATGACTGTACGTACACATCGATGCAGTGCTAGAGATTTTCTTATTTTTTTTTTGTCTTTTTTTAACCTGTGACAATGACATTTTGGTAGAGGGGCACAAGGCTCAATTAGTCTAGACAAAATTTTCCCCAAATGTACAGAGTTAAACTAATTTTTCATAAAAGTTTTTTTTCAGTCTGTTTTTACTGTTAGTATTTTGTATTGCGCAAAACCTGCATTATTCAGCATTGTATAAATTTATGGCCTATAATTTGCTACTGACTATGTATACTCGAGTCTGGATGGAGATGCTGTATGTAATTAGGACCTTTTTGCACTTTTTCTAGGTGTAAATATAGTATTTCGCACGTTCGTTTCCTTCAGTCCTGCGTCTGCACTCTCGACTGTAGGATTGAGTCGGTACTTAGGAAAAATGAATTATTGTACGCTAGATCTACAGACTGCAGACACTCGTGTACGTTCCCGTAAATAATTACCTGCGCATAATAATTATATAAAGTTTTTGGCATGGTGCCCATTGAGATAGCCAAAAGCTGAGCCAAAAGCCAGCCCTTATAGCGATTGCAGATAGACGAGAGCAGCACTAACGAATAGCGATTAGCTCCTGAAAATGTCAAAGTCAAAGTCAAACAAAAGCTTGTCTGGTCTGAACCATCAACCATCAAACTATCCTTTTCATTTTTTCCCGTTTTTTTTTCTCTCATTTTTTAACAAAAGAAGAATGATGGTAAAGCGTCAAAGAAGAAACTTGTTTTTTTTTCGGACGCCAACAACGTGTTGGTACATTGTGCATGGAGTCGCATTATGCACTGTGTATTTGCTATATGTATGGAAATACACGGCGCTGTGTGTGCTGTGCATCTCTCGTGATTTAAAGTAACAATCAAAGGGAAATGTAAAGGATGCTGTGAGTGGCACAGGGGGCACCTGTCTTTTCTTGTCTTGTCGTTCTCCTGTCCTATGTGTCTAATATTTATAGCAGTATCTGTATCCTACCCCATGTAATCCCTATACCGGTCTATAGTTTGTACTTTGTACAACTTGCAAATTTGTTTTTGTTCACACTGCAGGTATAATTATACAGCACCATTTGTCTTAATGTTTCTGAGGGATCGGGACGGCTATTTGAAATCTCCTTTGATTTATTATGAAGGCATCTCAAGAAAAAAAACAAAAACAAAAAAAAAGAGGAAAAATTCAAATTTTTAAAAAATTGTAGGACGCATACCTACGTAGTTGTCACTCTCGTTAGCGGTAGACTTACTAACACAAGCTATCTCTGCAGTAGTAAAGTAACACAGTTATGGGTCGGTCCAGTAGACATGTAATAAATTCCTTAGGGATGTTAACCTGACTGCAGAGACAAGTTTTGTCAATTTCGATTTCAATTTCCAACGAAATAAAACATAAAATATGGGAGTCAAATTATTTGATCCAGTAGCAGAAGCACTGCTGCTGGGATTTTCTCAGAATCTACCTAGTTAAAGATGCGATGTGTCGATAATAGCAGTCTTGTGTTGAATCTTGAGCTGATTTCCTTCGTAATTGATCTGTATGTACGATAATGGAGAAATGACATATCTGACGCTAATTCTCGTCTTGTCATTGTCAGTGCCAAGAAGTTGTTGCTCTGAACGTATGTAGATTGTAGATAAAAAAAAAAGAAGATATAAAATTCCTGAAATTCCACACTAGATTATTTCATTATTTAAGATGCAACTTTGTGGGCAAATGTAAATGTCAATATGTATCTACTGTCCCTATGCATTGAGTCATTAAGTGGATTGTTTGATAATGTATGGTGATAAAGGGAAAAGGAATTATGTCAGGATTCTTTTGGTCCTGATGCAGGTCTTGATAATGATTCTATTTAGTTTCGTATTAAGGGAGTGAGTAAGACGTTCACGATTATTATTGTTACCTCTGGGAATAAAAGGATAATATATTGTGGACAATTCAGATTTTTTTTTGTCACTGGTTACATTCCAATTCACTCACTCACTCATTCACTCGTAGTTTCT
>JAQFZC010004018.1:0-17132 GCA_034695205.1 Dicyrtoma fusca | reverse complement strand
TTCGACAAAATTCGGTGAGTGTCCTTCCCATTACATTATCTATTTACTCATACTCACCTTGCGTCTTACGTACCTAGTTGGTAGAGTGTACCTAGACGAATAAAGTATTTAAAATTCGAGAAGTTAGTTGGAAAGCAATACCTTATATTTGTCATAGTGGCACTGGTTGCCTTTAAAACCGTTCGAATTATGGTGAATTCGTCTCCATTGTATTTTTTCCGCTACCCATTCCTACTTGATTAAATGATTCCTCCTCCATCGCCAGCTAAAACTCTGTCAATTCCTTTCCGACGGAAACCTTGGAGGGACCTGCACAGCACTACTAGAAGTGATCTGGTGCCCTCTAAATGATATTGGAAGCAACTTTTATCTGAGTTTCCAAAGGGAGCAATACTGAAGTAGTTCCCGTAGTACGTACGTAGATCCACTTATTGGAACATCTGCAACTCTACATGTATCTCATCTCCTGTGGTAAATAAAGGAAGAGGCGAGAGTGGTGTCTATGGCTGTGTTGGGAAGGTGAGGAGACCAGAGACGGGAGTACAGGAGCAACCTATCAGACGAAGAACGTCTCTCTGAACCTCCAAATGTGCATACATACAGCAGCTACACTGTCATCTCAAAAACTCCGACAAGACGAAGAAGAGACAGAACTTTTCAGACGCAAGATGAGTGAGAGCTACGTCCAAGTTCAGCCAGCGTCCCAGCTCATAAATTGATTTTTGTTTTGTATCGCTGGTTTTGCTTTTGCTACTCTCCAACTTCAACTGAGGCCAAATTCCCATTTGTTCAGTGAACAGCACAAAGACACACACACACATCATAATATTTAATAATAATATGCAGTTAGTGGACTTTCCCCTATTTTAACACCTCGTTCCTGGCTACAGTTTACTCCTTTGCTCCCAGTTAAAGTCTAAGTAATCACAATTTAAAACACAAGTTCTCAAGGAAAGTTCTGAAACGGATTTCCGGCCCTCTCCAACCAACTAGTAGCTACTGGCTAAGGAAGGGATTTCATAATACCTAATGATGATTTTTGACATGAGAATCCTAGTCCTACGGTTTCCATTACAAAATTGAATATATACCTATATACATGGTGTCATGTCTGGTTGAAGGTTCCGTCCGTGATAACAAAATTAAAAAAACTACTAGCAGTGAGGGAGTGTGTTTGTGTGTGGGGGAGGGGGGGACTTAAGTAGACTAGGAAAGAAGCTTAAATAGGTAGTACAAAAAACAAATCAAAACGTTGTCCAAATTAACTGGTAAAACCGAAACACGACTTGACTGCTAGTGAGGTACTATTTCCAGATTTCAATTCTTTCCTTCCACTCATTTTTTAAGTAGTTGTTGTACTAATTTGTAATTCAAGTCTTACTGGATACAGTCAATGTATTTTAATGTCAAAAGTTTTCGACCACAAGCTCTCTGAACTTCATCACAGGACTCATTTGGTTGGTGTTGATACTGAACATGAACAATTTATTCTTATCGCTACAGGTCTAGACTTAATCAATTTTCTTTTAAAATGAACACAAAATATTTAAAAATAATGTAAGTTTAAGTTTTACGAACATTAATTTGATTCTGTTTTTACATTCTATTCTCTACAAATAATAGTAGTGGTCACAGGTCACAGTAACTTTGCTATGGTTGTGTATGTAGGTACTTACATGTTATAAGTACAAATTCAATATTTCTATAGACTACTGCCATGAATTATTGCTTCCTTAAATTTTCTGGATCTGTAGAATGGCTCCCTTTAGTCCACTTCCCAGTATCCTCGGATTGTGTTGCACGTCAATTGAATTGAGTTTATATTCGTAAAAATTAAATTATTTTTACATGGCTTTTGTATTTATTTTAACAGAAAATTGATTAAGTCAAGAACTGTCAACTGTAGGGAGAAGAATAAAATTGTTCGTGTCTAGTAATAAGTGTATCCTGATGAAGATCACAGCTTGTGATTGAAAGCTAATAGATTGTAATACCGTTAACCACAAGACCCGAATTACAAACTGATACTAGGTACTACCAACCAACTATTCCGTTAATAGGCCTGGACTTTCCTCGACCATATCGTTTTGGATATTTTTGCGAAGAATGCGGAAGCTGTGCTGTGGTAAAGGCCCGTGAAGGCAAAATATTAACACTAATTCATCCCATATACATATGAGGGACCGAAAGTATGGTCAAAGTGCACGAGCACTCCAGAAGTATTTTCTACTATTATGTATCAATTAGAACGTTGAGAGTAGTCATTGCAAAAATATTGGTGTTTTCAAGAACTTATAAATAATTTTTAAAATGGTAACAGAAAAAGATTCCAAAGTTGCCAATTATTCTCTAGTAGAGTTTTTGAATCTCTTAGTAGGTGAAAAACAACATTCTAAAACTTTCTTTTTACTCAGTAAATATTTGAATTAAATGCACATTATCATTATTCTAATAGGCATCAAAATATAAGTGATATTTTTTCATCCGCAATAATTCACAAAATTGTAGAGTTAACATTTTAAAAACCGGAATGAATTTAAAAAATCTGATTGCAGATTAGAATTGGAATGCTTGCGTCAATATTATTTGGGACGGCTACAATCGGCGACTGATTTTAAAACTTTGAATATTATTTTGTGAATTACCACGGGTGAAATGTAGCACGTATGTTTTAATGTCCATTAGAACAATGATAACATGCATTTAATCGGAATATTAACAAAGTAAAAGAAAAGCTTTAAAATGTTGTATTACACCTACTGACATCTTTTAAAATTCATCTAGAGAAAAATTTGGAAACTTTAGAATTTTTTTCCGGCGCCATTTGGAAATATATTTGAAGTTCATGAGGCTGAGAATGAAATGGGCAAACGTAAACTAACCAAATATGTGATTTCAGGAACGTAGCAGTAACAATGAGAAGGTGACAACTGACTACTTAGAATTTGGGGAGACTAGGGAACACCACGATTGGTATACTACCCAGTCAGGATAAGAACATGTTGCGGAGACATTGCTCTTTTAATAAAATATTTAATCTTCGCCTATATTCCATCCTGTACCTTATCCATGTTCTTCAGTCTGCCGTAACAGCTGAAACTTACACAACACTCCACAACGAGAAAACTCGGGAGGAAGCTAAAAATCAAGCAGATGTGAGCATTCAGAGTTACTCAGAAGATTTGCCGAAATGGAATTCTACAGGCTCGTACACCAACCAGTATAACTGTCCAAGTTACTGTGAATGTGTGTACTGGTCAATCCGAAAAATACTTTCAATTCAATGTCAGTTGGACGGGCAGGATTCGAGTTCTGGACAGAACGACGGATCAAACCTAGTCAATATTTCCAATGGGGTACGCCATTTGATCTTCCGGAATGTAACCCTGGATACTACAACAGCACTATCGCTGTTTCCAGTAATAGGGGACAACGTCCTTGTTCATCTTGAACTACATCACGCTACCTTCAACCCATTGTCATTCTTCAATTCTCATTTATTCCGTTACTCTCAAAATAGCCTTCAACGACTTGAGATAACGAATGCGAATGTATTTCCAAAAAGTACACTCGAACAAAGTGAGAAAAGTATACTTCAGGACTTTGGGCGACTCAAAAAATTGGACAGCCTTACCATTTGTGATAGCAGTCCCGAGTTGTCCAATCTTATCATTCATTCACTGCCTGTAGTACATTATATCAGCATAACTAATAGTTCCCTTTCAGAGTTGTACCCTGAAAACTTTGCTCATCTTTTCTGGCTGAGGTCTTTGAATTTGTCTCAGAACCACATCACAACAATTCCTGCTAGACTAACACAGAACCTTCGAAATCTCGTGACCCTTGATATTTCCCAAAATCGCATCGACCATCTCCAAGAAAATGTCTTCGTGGGACTTCTGTCACTGCGAAAACTTAATGCAAGTCATAATAAAATTCGATATGTGGACACAGAAGTATTCAATCCACTAGAGGTCATACAGCTCATCGACCTGAGCCACAATGATGTGGTTCAAATATTTGAGCCATACTTTACCAACAATCGAAAGCTTAAAACCCTTCTGATGAAGAATACATGGACTGCAAATACATTTAAAGATCCCGAGACAAGCGCTCGATCTCGGATGGAAATGGAGAGACTTATCAATACACTTCAGTCAGTCCAAATTCTCGATCTAAGTGATAATCAAATGAAGATCATTCCAGAAACTCTAACTCACGTCCCAGAACTGTCCCGGGTTTACCTTCAAGGCAACCAGTGGTCCTGTGGTTGTCAAGACCGATGGTTTCTCTACTGGTTAGAAACTACAAGCATCTCCATCGGGAAGTCAAACAAAACTAACCTATGGTGTCATACCAGCTCTGGTCAATCCCCTCTAATCGATGCATTACGTAACCTCAACTGTGCTGATTTTAATATTTACAACACAAATCCTAGTAAATATTATACCCACATCGGACTGCCTGCTCTTCTGCATTGCCATAAACAAGGTAAAAAGTGGCCAATAATTAGCTGGATAACGCCACGCAAGGAACACATCACCTACCGAAATGACCGTCTTCAGCCAAGCCGGAACGGTACAACTTCCTCGGCTACTGCAACTAATCTACACGCTCTCGAAGACGGCAATTTACGTATCAGCAGCGTCACCAAAAATGACTTTGGTCTATACATCTGCATTGCCCAGTATAAGAACCTTAACATAACTCATTACATTCACGTTGGGGTGGATACTTCAGCTTTCTACGATGTCAGAATCATGAGCTTTGTGATAGGATGGATAACTAGCTTTGCATTCCTGCTGGTTGTTATCATTGCTCATGTTATAAAGAGTCTTCTTCGAAGGTAACTTATTATTACTCGAATAATAGCCTTTCTTGACCAACTATGTACTTGCTTTAGTCTCTTAACAAATGTGTTCAACTTCAATTGCAGGTGCGGACTGGAATGCGTTTCCGTTAGTAAAACCTACCAAGCAAGACGAGTGCGAGCATTCTTTGAAAGCATGGAGCAGCATAAGAGTACCCAACTGGATTGGCTTCGCGATAACTACAATATGCAGGTACGGTTCTTGGTACTACTATCGCGGAATCGAATGCTAACATAAACACATGCAATAAAACTGATAATACTTGTTTTTTCCTGCTTTGTTTTTAGTCGACTAAAATCAAGGACAACTGCTTTTCGCAACTGGAACGAATTCGAGACAGTTATACTATTCAGACTAAAAACCTGACTGAAATCAGGGAGTACGGGACAAACCAGCTACATCAGTTACGGGATCAGTATCACGATCAAGTAAGTACAGTTGTCACTAAAAAATTTAATAACCTACAATATTTGGAGCCGAAATATTGTGCCCAAGTCACTCAATGCAATTATTACTTTTAGATTCGGCGAGTATCTGGATATTCAGCTCATCAGTTGTGCAAAGTACGTGAAAACTATTTGTTCCAGCGAAACCGCGTTTGCAAATTTAGCAGTCACCAACTGCTGAAGCTACGGGAGACTTACAAATGGCAAGCACAAACTCTCAACAAAATACTAGAAAACCTACCAAGAACGCTAACCTTGGACACGTGTCGAGGTATCGGTACCTGTGGAAGGACAGATTCTATCTACCTTGAAGATATAAGCGAATTTCAATCTATTGACGACTCGTATCCAGATAGCAAACCTAGCCATTCACAGTTTTCGGAGAAGATGGAACACATCTCTTTGCTAATACCACCTGAATTTTTGGCTCCAGCAATATGTCCGGCTCCAAGCGTCATCGCATTGCCTGACATTCAGCCAAATAACAATTCTCTAACTGTTGAATCGGAATCTCCTGATAGTTTGCCAGCTAAAGATGATTTAGGTTCTGATACAAGAAATTTACAAATCTGATGCGAATTAGATTTCAGTTATTGTATAGAAGACGTGCTGGAATTTTAACACGTCAAGGTTCTAATAGTTTTATTGACGCGATGAGCGAGAATTCGTGTAATTACTGTGAGGTACTATTCCGTTAACAGGCCTCCACTAACCTCGATCATAGTATTTTGGAGATTTTAGCGAAGAATGAGGAACCTTTGCTGTGGTAGATCTGTGGAGGCCAAATGTTAACATTATAGTTCATCCCCATCGGGGGTATGAGTGACTGACAGTATGGTCCGTGTGGATTATGAGCGCTGTT
This sequence comes from Dicyrtoma fusca, assembly GCA_034695205.1. Lineage (NCBI taxonomy): Eukaryota > Metazoa > Arthropoda > Collembola > Symphypleona > Dicyrtomidae > Dicyrtoma > Dicyrtoma fusca. Next base: position 10,953 of record JAQFZC010004018.1, on the reverse strand, counting down.
CTACCAGTTGTATATATTCCACAATTATGTACCCATTAGAATGATTTTTTTTTCTGACAGTACATAATAGTGGAAAATGCAGCTGGTAGAACAGCGCTCATAGTGCACACTGACCATACTGTCGGTCCCTCATACCCCCGACGGCGATGAACTACAATGTTAATATTTGGCCTTCACGAACCTTTACCACAGCACAGCTTCAAAATTCTTCGCAAAAATCTCCAAAAATGTATAGTCGAGGTTATTGCAGGCCTATTAACGGAATAGTACCTTCTAGTATAATATTTGAATACAAGACTCTGCGAGCGAGCCAACTATGCCCGTAGTAATTCCCGTTAAACTAGCTCATGATATTTTGCATGCTTCTCCTTTTCTCTGAGATTTAGAAATAACCGTATTTCAGAATCATTAATACGCAGTATTGTAAGGATAGTGTTCAATGCACTAAATATAAATAAATGGGGATACCATTATACGTTCCTCTTCTTTCATATGTGACTTGAACAAACCTAACAGTGATTATTACTCTACCGTACTAGCATACCACTTGTTTTTGCTAGGTACCTATTACTATCCTATGGAATTTATTTTGTGAGATTTTTGCGTATAATTATACCATGTAATAAATGTATGTATACAGATACAGGTACTATGTATGTAAAATCGATTGGGATTTCCAGAAACAGAATTAGAGCAATGCTACGAGCTCAACTGTAATAATTAGTAGTACTTTGACAGATTTATAAAATGAAATTGCATTTAACTGGAAGATTATTCTACTAGGGCTGTAAAAGACCTGTGGGAAGACTTGTACTTACTTGTAAAGAGAAATCATTAAGTTCTTAACAAAATGAAATAAATGCGACGACGGAACGCATAGTATTATAACTGATTAATACGTAAATAATATCTAATTGATACGTTGTATAATTGTTCAATCAATGAAAAACAAGAATTGAATTTTTTTTTCATCGGTTGAACTCTTACGACAACCCACATCAATTTAATATAGTATTGTACTAGTTACTGTTATTAGACATAACGGTTAGCTTCGTTTAATCGGCTACAAAGGCCTTTTAAAAGTCCCATAGTACCTATCACATTAATTAACAAATTTAATATATAAATAATAAATACGATTCAAGCCTCGATAAATTTATGGTATTGAAAAGTAAACTGCTAAAAGATGTTAAACGGAAAGATTAAAATTCTTCTATACTACGCGGTGGGACTAAGGCGGCAAGGTAATTAAAAGTTTTAGTGGAATTTAGTGTACAATTCTATTTTAAAACCTACTTACTAGAACTATTTTCTAGATATAATTAAAAATACTAAAATTCAAGAACTGTGTAAACTAGCCAATTTTAAAAGTGGCATAGACGTAATAATTACTATTATTACAATATCATGTAACCGGAGTAGGTATTCATAAATATTCACGTTTCGTAGTTTGATTGTTTTGTTAGTAGCACAGATATACATACCTACATTTCTAATGCGCATAATTCTAAATATAATGAAACCCAATAGTCTAACTGCTGCTAGCTCAATAGAGCTTTAACTCTATACGATCACAGTGAGCGGTACGATATGTAAAAAATACTACTCCTGTAAATCATAGATAAAACTTGTGTAAAATAAAGTCGTTATATGAAAATATGTGGCATGTTGCGGTATTAAAGCATAGTGTCAATCTAATTCATACTATGATTAGGAAATAACCTTAAAAATTACTAGTAAGATGTATGTAAATAACGTAAACAAACTTTTACCTTTTCGGGTGAACGATTCCAGACACAAACAGTATGACGGGAGTTTAATAAATTCTTCACCATACCAGAACCCATGATCCCCAAGCCAAGGAATCCGAATTTAAGTTCCGACGGAACTATCTTCTTGTCCTTCAGATACTGACTCACGTTACTAACATCAAGGGGCTCACTATCCTATAAAAGACAACAAAAAAATGTTAGTTCCTAAAACCGATTCACAAGCACGGCAGCCGTTTACAAAAACCACGATGGCAAAAACACCAACCCCAAATGTAAAAATGAGCTTTTACAAAATCTGGACATCGATACCAATACGAATATGGTTCGTAGTCATAAGAAAATGAATTAAATACAGTAAATCACCACTAGCAACCCAGGGCTATTAGCGCAAAAAATAATAGTAAAAAATAAGGCATAGGGGTTAGATATTAAACTGAGGCTTTTATGCAAACGCAAGTTAGGGTAAAAAAAAAGTTAGCATAAAACTTGATTTAGGTATGCCCAAAACATTTATCAATAAGATAACCAAAAAGCATAAACAACATTTTCATACTGGTTTCAAGGTATATAAGCTTATGGCAGCTGGCAACATGTAGAATCGGTATATCAAGAATTACATTTTCAAAAAGCATAAAAAGCATCATGGGATTTTAAAAAGCAAAATAGAACATAATTTTAATCGAATGTTTCACGAAAGCAAAACTTTTACTTTTAGGTACTATAACAAAATTAATTGTGTAAGAAAATAAACGCATGAATTAGAACAACACTTAAATAGGGCAGAATATCAACTGATTTTCGTATGCGTAAATTAATAATTGGGAGGGGGGGGGGGGTGGGTTGAGAAGGGCGGGAAAGCGAAACACAGAGGTGACAAAAAAAAAGATATGACCTAATTCAGGGTTCGGGTTTTTACTACAAAGGGTGTTTCAGTTCCTAGTATGTAAAAACTAGTAAATACATGGAAATATATGTAATTACTGGGGAAAACTCATTTTTGGGACGGTTTTAATGTGTTCTAAATGCGTTCTAAATGTGTTCCAAATGAGTTCTTAATGGGTTTTTCCACTTTTTAGTTTTTCCATAAAAAGGTATGTTTACCATTCCCACCGTTTTTACTAGTTTTTACTACCTTTTTCCTACCTTTTATGTAATTACTACCTCCGAACCCTGCAATACTGATGTTGGACGTTTTATTCTGATCTGCAATTCTTAGCAATTCTGGTGAATTGACTACGTGACGGTTACAGTAACGTCAAATTAGCGGATTTAAAAATTTTTTTAACTACAGATAAGAATATAACGTCCAACATCTACATTAGGTTATGTATATCTACAATTTTGTCGCAAAAGCAATTGTAATTCATGGTAAAAATTAAAAGGTTAATAGAGCACCATCCGCTCCAAAACCAAGCATAATTGTCTATCACTGAACATATTTTGCCCGAACACAAGCGTAAGAGCATAATTTGTTTCGGGAAAAAGCACATTTTGTTTCGGAGAAAAGCATAGAGCATAATTTGAGTAAAATAAAAGTATAATGTTGGTGACCTTATTTACGATATAATCAATTAAATCAAATGAATAGGAAAACTTACGCAATAGAGGAAATTAATAATTTTAAGACACACTTTCGAACAATAGTCTTGGAATCATATTTGCTGTTATTGCGTACTTAATCCTCACCTTCAACTACGGGCTTTGCATTCAGACGGCTAAGAACATCTGCTAGGGGTCCAGATGTTGGCAAAAAGGTGATAATAGAGCTAAGATGCAACTGAAGCGTAATAGGGGACTAAAAAAGGTCATCTATGGTAGCTAGGTATTTCGAATGTACTGAAAAAAGTACTAATATCGATACCAATATCGAATATTCCTACAATCCAACAAACGTTGTTTCTGCCGATACTGATAATATTACAAGTTACTAGTTAGCGACAATAAAATTAACAAATTTAAAACGGTGTGTGTGAGTTTTCATCATTTGAATCACAAGAAACATACCATTTATATTTTTTTTAGCAAAAGTTATAATGTCGAAATAACAACTAGTTGAACATGAGGTATCGGAATTTGCATTTTTAAATATAAGTACTCACTCACACAAACTCGTTATAAACTTCAAAATTCAGTCGCAATTACTTACAAATTTCTAAAAAATTATGAATTCAAATACCAATGCAATGCCCAATAAGTACGAAGAATAATATCAATGTTTTAAATAAAATATGAATACTAATAAGGTTACTGTTAAATCAAAAATACAAGTACTGACTACCTACCCACCACTGATGATAAAAAGATACACAATAACTACAGCTGGCTAAATATATATTCAAAGAATGAAATAGAATATGCATACAAACTCCCAAGTTGTAAACTTATTTTCACATTTTGAATTTTTGAAAAACCCAAAAATTTCAAAACGAAATTGCAACCGGCCCGTAACAATTAACTGAAACGCGTAAAGTACCATTTTAAAAGTAATCGAGTGTAGAATAGGAAGAATGCGGACTTCTCAAAATGTATTGATTTTTAGTCCAACATTTTAGCATTCAAAGTTGATACTTCCAAGTTTTTTCAACATTTAAAAAAAATTCAAAATCTGAATACCGAATTGAAAAAACAACTTTGGATCTGTAATCCACTCGTCATTTCCTTTTAAATGGTGTACTGCGCAATACATGTGCGACAAAAATCAAAGTTTCCGCTAAATTATACCGATACTTTAGTAATTAGTAATCAATTAAGAGTTAAGAGATATGTGAACTCTATTTGCAGGATATAATCATTAAACCTAAGTAACTACTCCTGCCCGACAATATATTTTTTTGATTATTGATTTCATTAATAGAAAAACAACCTAACAAGACGAAATTCTGTACAAATAATAAAAACGATGTTCGCTCGGAAGTCTCTAACGCACTACATTTAGCTATATTGGCGATAGCTATTTAGTTTAAATTAGTTTACACCAAACCTGTACCGGGGTCACAGGAAGTGCCACTAAAAATATTTCGGCTACGTAAAACTTAAAATTCAATACACCCCTGCATTCATTATTAAAGTACCTAAATGAATCCGAAAAACGAATTCACAACTTTAATTTACACCGAAGACATAGCGTAGTAATGATTTGAAAATCATAAAATACTACTAATACAGCAAAATTCAAAAATATGAAAATAAAGACTTGAGATTAGCGCTAACGACTAACCGGTCGCGAGATGATTGCTGGTCGATCCAGTAAATACGATCCCGCTGATTTACGCGGAGCATGATTAATTGTAGAGGCCTTAGTAGAAGTCATCTGCTTCTTCTCACCAGCTGACAGTCTTCTCTTCTTGGGGGTGACAGCTTTTACACTGCCAGGTTCGCCATTCTCCTGTCTGATCTTCTTACGTCCCGGAGTCTGTTGGTACCACATTCAAAACATGTAAAGGTTACCACAAAATCATTTCAATTCAATTTAATCTGATGTTTGCAGTCCCGCGGATGATTCCATACCTTTTTCTCTGTTTTTTCCTTTTCCTCAACGGCATTTTCTTCCCCACTAGCAGTACTATTGCCAGCAATGGGAGAGTCGGTCGAAGCATCCTCCTCCTCATCATCCTCTCCAGGCATAATTTCGTCTACCTCCTCCCCAGCCGCCTTCTTTTTGATGTACTCCTCAATATCTGCACAAGCATCTCTAAACTGAGCTGTTTTGCACGCTTTTGATAATTGTTCTTTGTACTGTTCGTATGGTTTAACATTGTTTTCTTCAATCCATGCGAAATTATTAGAACCAAAAAACCAGATACAAAATACCAATTTATTGGTTTTAGGTTTCTTAATCTTGACATTTTTCCCTGGCAAAGTCACCTACAAAGAAAAAAACAATTACAATTTAAAATTCCATCCCTCTACAAACACTCACACAAAGTAACAGAATCATCCTACATTTAAATGCTAAAAAAAACGTACAACAAAAATACCATTGCCATTTGTCCATGTGTTTAAAAATAAGCTAACTAAATTAAATCTGAATCCATATTTATTATGACTTACTTTTCCTGGCCAAGGAGAGAACCCTTTCATCTTGGCCCTTAAAAAAAATAAATGATGAGCATTATAATCATTTCGTCCCACAACAACAACCAACCGACCGTACACACAGCATTTCACATGGAATCGTTAAATTGAATGATTAATTTTCAAAGTGAATAAAATAAATCTTACCAAACTAAATCGCCCATTTTAATTTTGTCAGCCATGCTCACGGTTTCTGGCTAAAAATTGGCGGGGGGGAAAAAGCTAAATTTTGTAAACAATGTTAAACAAAATTAAGGAGTTGGATTTTGATTAGTAATAGTTATAGCTCTACTCTCTTTCTCAACCAAGCGACGAGAAAGATTCAGTGAGATGCGTCCCGCTTGTTTGAAAATTCAGCCTTCGGATAGAGCCAACACAATCACACACACATACACACACACTAGCTGACTCTCTGAGCACCCACTTTGCACCTTTACCAAAACTCTCGCTACGTAGCCCGTAGCTCCCAGTCTCCTCTTTAACTGAGTCTTTTATAATTGTTACTCCAGTCCCAGATGGAAAAGTCCCACAAATCCTTTCAACCTGAGTCACTTCATCGACCTATCCGACCGCCCGTCAATAGCAATTAAACGTAAAAATTAGATAATTTCGTTGTTTTTTTTTTTTTGAAGCTTTGAATCCAATTTTGGTTAAATGTAGAGAGGAATGGGATTCCGGCAGAATCTAATGGGAATGTGGAAGTTGCAGGTTTCAGGAACGTCAACGGCTACGTGAACGATAATTTTTCGTATGCTAACCCAGTCAGCCAATGCGGGCTCGTGTCCAAGTAATTCGAAGCGAGGGACGCGAGAAAAGGTGGCTCTCGACTTTTTCGTGGATTCTTGTTGTGAAGGAATGAATGGGCTTTACGTCCAGTATGCTCTTCCTTCCAAAACTTGTGTGTACATAAGAAAAAAAATGAAGCTTAACAAGCTCATCGTCCCCGCGTTCCTACCCGCACAGGGCCCGCGACGAGCGTGTTTACTTTTCGAGAAAGTGCTGAGCGACGACGGCTGGGGCGTCGCACCAGAGTGCCTTCGCTATGGTGGCACTTGAATGCATTTTTATTTTTCTATTCTTCATGAGATAACCCGGCTCGGCTGTACTACGACCATCCTGAGCACTAACTGCTGCTCTCTCTTTCCCTCGCATTGTTCAATGAGAAGATCCCGATGCCCGGGACTTTCGTACCCTCCATGATGTTGTTTACCAATTGTACCATTGTACTTATATGTAGTCTTTGGCTTCTCTACTTCCTTTGACGTCTTCCCTCTGTATTCGCTATCTGAACTGTACGGAATCTCAAGGATTGTCTTATCTGCTCTCTCTCTCTCTTTCTGTCAGTCTGCATGTCATCTGAAACTTCCCACCCGCGTAATTGATGGTTGGCGCCGTCCGGCTTCCTTCCGACATCCGACGTCGACATCCACCGTTACCCGCCGCAAATCGCAAAATCCCAGAGAGACCGATCTCATGGGTTCCTTTTTTTTTGTTTTTTTTGTTGCTCAGTTGCAGATTGCAATTTTGTGAATTCTGCACTGCCATTGTCATGATTACTGTAGGTAGCCGTTAGGAGGTGATAGAGAAGTGGTTGTGGTTTTAGAGCTTTAACAGTGCAGTGTGAGGCGTAATAGTAGTGTATATTGTGAATTAATCACTACAATTACAATAGGTTGGAGGTACTTACAGCAGCTTTTACAATTTACAGTACAGTCACTGCAATTCAATTGTAAAGTGAATCGAAATACTATACCTATTACAATTAAAATATAACTACAATGTACAATTGCATTGAAAAACGTTATGTTAAAACTCCGTATGCTCGTTTTGAAATAATATTAATATATTCGTCTTTCACTTTTTTGGAAAGCGTAAAACGTCATTTTGCACTTTTTGACATACAATATAGGTATAGATTCAATGAGAGTTAATTGTCCGTTATAATTGTGTTATAACAATTTGAATTGTAAACTGTAAAAAACTGTTTATAGTTACTTACTTAAGTATGCACTTATCTACTTTCCACAATTTCAAATTAAGCACTATAATGGACTAGGTATTACCTATTATACGTGCTTTTGTAATCAATGTGAGTAAAAATGTTAAGTATGACTTGTTTCTAATCTGACGGTGAGATCTGCTATCATTAAGGAGATTAAGGACCCTCCTGAACTCTGAAATGTTTTTGTATGTGACTTTGGCTTGGGAATGGTTTTATTTACTGATATGTATCCCGATTTGTAAATAAGTATGATTAGAAATACGATTTTTCTAGAATACTTCTGTGAAATGAATGTCAAATGTAGATTTTTAAATGTTCGATGTAAGTACATCCGTATGGGTGATTTTGTAAGTATGCTCGTAATACTAATTTGCATAGCAGATAATTACCAAATACGATAATCATTATGAAATCCAGATCATGGTGTTGATTGCATAGCCATGGGATGCATTTAAATAACTGAGCAACTGATCTGATACAGTACTGATAGTTCAGAGGAAACTTATTTACAAAATTATGTTTTCGTGCTGGATGCTGTTATGTTGTGGACGACTGAAGAGGGTATTGCATAGTAGACTATAGGTGTGCGTAAATGTGATAAATTTTCGACAAGTTTTGAATTAAACCTCTTGTAAATCTAAGAGGATAACTATTTTCGTGACTTAGTAGCACCACTAAATACAACAAACAAAAACTCTAAACCCACTCAAAGGCGAAAGGTCCTCAGTAAAGAGCCATTTTAGCATTACGGTAAATAGACGGTGTTTTAACATGAAACGTTGGTTTGGAATTCGTTATTTATTTGGCCCAGCTAAGAAATACTGTCGACTGCCGAGTAACATTTTTATGATTATAGTTTATCACTGGCCTATATAGTCATTGTCATTAAAAATGATTTTCCAGACAAAGCTGTATCATTCTTCTACCTACCATTATAGTTTCCAACTATTTTCTAGGTATTTTCGTGTTTTGAGCTAAAAGTCATGTTAAATAGCTCCATTAACCTAGCACTGCTGTTACAAAGGTTAAGAAGCCACGCAAACATGATACTAAAATAAAATTAATTATGTTTGCAATCGCACTTAAATTACGGTCAAAAACATAACCTATCACATTTAAGAACACTACACTAAATTGGTGGGCAAAAACTTGCATAACTTCAAAAATAAATTTTCTAGAATATTGGAGGAACACAAGGACCACTTAACTGAAGTAAGTTTTAAATGACTGCCAAAATTATCCCTAATTCCCAACATCCTAAAAAATATCTTTCAAATCATGAAAATAAACTTGAAAAGGGCGACTTTGCCCAACTTGAGTCTTGTAGTTTTCCAGGATTAAAAAACTATTGTATTCACACCTAACGTACCCCAGGACATTTCAGTTAGAAATAACGCAACAACTTGGGATTATTCTAGTACGTTAGTTATTATATTATCGATTATCACATTTACGTACACCTACCCTAATGGAATTTAGCAAAGTAATGTTGCCCAAATTATTAAGTTTACTCAAATAGTTACAATTGTGATAAGGTAATGCAAAGATACTTTTAATTTTACAGTACGTTACCGTACGGGACGCGACCGGTGTAATAATTGTCGGAAATGGTTGGGTTTTTAACAATTTTTCAATAAAGATAGAGGTTTGAAATGATAGGGTACCCACGACGACTAATTTTTTAATAAGATTCAGAGTCTTTACGGTATTATTTGCTCAAAGTTCGTCTGTCTGGACGTACATACGTAACTACTTATGTACCTACATATCTATGCATTAATGTATTCTTGTCTTCCCACAACCAAGAGTAGACAGTAAATGCTGTACTTGTTGTTTTGTTTTCCTAATTGAACATGGAATTTATTATCCGCGACCCTGTCCCTCTATTGTATGGATTTTTGCATGTACAAAATAATATTATGTATTATGTAAAATAATTACAACACAACAGAACATTAATATCTGTTGTGCAAGAATAATTTGGAAAAAAATATTTTAGCAACTTTTATGCCGCTGACAAAAATCGAGAATTACGGTTCACTGATAAGTGAGAGAATAATTCTAAAGGTATGTTACATTATGAACTAACATGTGGTGGCTATTTATTTATTTAAGTATTTTAGTATAGGTTTAAAGCATGTAAAGTAGTTCCACGTTACCCATTTAGAGGTAAAGGGAACCAAGTAGAAAACAAATATTGCACGCATCACGCATCCGTAATTGCTTACTTAATTGATACTTTTTTTAAGAGTTATCACAGAATAACATATAAATCGTACATTGTATCAAACTTTAACAAACTAGCTCACTCTGTCTTAATATTATTCTATTGTTATTTCTTAGTACTCTTTTCTAGACGTCTAACTAAATTTCCTACTAATTAAACCAGGGGGATGGATGTGTGACACAACTTAATGACAAACAACTAATTAAATTAAAAACACGTATGTACTTAAGTACTTATTCTGCGCTTTATTTATACAGCATTGCACGATACCCCTGAAGTTTGCTACAGATACAACAGATACAAGAATAACTCGCACCTCGTTTTAACGCAACGTTATAGGAAATTTAATTTCAACAGCACCTTAAACGAACTTAAACCTATAAATTACTTAGGTACTTATACTTCAGCAGCAGTTTTGCAGATGCAAACAAGTACCTATTTGAAGTCAGTTTGAACTACTGCTTGTCAGTCCTAATCTCAGCTTGACAAATAGAATCTTGTCTTCAGGATTGCTGTCCTGATGAGTCTGTATGTTGGTGACAGTCCTCTTCCGCTTGTGACTTAGACCCTGAACCGTATTCCGCAATTATTTTATAGTACTTGGTTTCATTATCCCTGGACATGGCAAGTAATTGTAGGCTTTCAAAGGGCTGCTGACCGAAGTAGTGATTGTCGAACTCACTCCAGATTTCACGAGGAAACGTGCGAATCTTCTACAACAAGGCACAAGTCCATGATTAAGTAATATGAGGATCATGACAGTATCCTTGTCCTTAACGTTTACTAAGTTATTCAATACCCAACTACCGTAAACTCTCTAATAGAACGCCCGCGCACTATTCCATTCAGCCCCTCGGACCCCCGCGTACAATTAGAGA
>JAQFZC010004017.1:0-17134 GCA_034695205.1 Dicyrtoma fusca | reverse complement strand
AAGATCAAAGTAGGCGAGCTGGCGGTAGGCGAGTAGGCCGTCGGCGAATCGTCAGTAGGCGAGTAGGGCGGCTCCCAGCCGGGCTCCCATACCATGATACTCGCACTACAATTTTTGGAGTTGAAAAGAAATTCGATAAACCAAAGACAGACGAGTAGAGTTCAGCAGAGAAAAACAAGACTTGAGGAATTAGGATTAGTCAAGCGTGGAATCCTTTTTGCAGTGGGCTGAGAAGCAAAGTGAGAGATCTACAAAACGACTTACAATTAAAATACAAATTACAACTAAATGTATTTTACAGTAAGGAATTCTTTTGTTATTTTTAAAAGTAGCTGTAAAATGTACTAACCTACATGTGTACGTTGGATTGTTTTGTGACTTTTAAAAGCCGGAAATACCACTCTCTGAACCTATAGAAACCTTAAACAGTATTTCTTTTACTTCCAAACAACATTAAATAGTCCATTGCTCTCTTTGTAAAACTGATAATAACATGTTTTTACTTTCTAAATAAAACAAATATAGGATACTATAGCGTTTTGCCCTTTCAAAAACAATAAAAGCACTTTTTACACCTTTACAAACTTTAAAAGTCTTGCACTTTTATAAAAGATGCTACATAAATAGTTTGTTTTACACTTTTCAAAACAGTAGATGTAACTTCTTGCACCTTCAAAACTCTTAAATAGGACGTTTTGTTTTTTCAAAAAATAGCAACTACATCGTTTTACACTTTCCAGAGTAGCTAATACAATGTTTTACGCTTTAAAAACTAGCAAATACAATAATGTTTTGTATTCTACACAACAGCATAGAGGAAGCTTTATGCACCGAAAATTGTTTGTTGGAATGCTTTGCTTCATTGAAAAACAGGGAAAACAGGACAGTTAAAGGGCTTAGTACAAAAAACAATCTTACATTCACTTTAGTCTAAAAATCCCAACCGATTGCTCCATTGCTGTTCATCCTACATTGAGTTAGTTTACATGCCAGCCTTAATGTACATTTACCACTATGCTTTATTAGCATGTACATACATAAAATGTACATTATAGGCTGGCATGTAGCCGCGCTCATTGCTTCTTCACCCAGGGGAGCAGACGGTACCCTTGGTTGGAGATAGGAAGCTCTGGAACGTCATAATAATCTTTTCTTATCTGATTACAAATTATCCGAGTCTATTAGCCTTCTCTCAATAATATTTATGAGCATTGACCGTGGATCCGATTCGGATGCTGGACTTGGACGAAGAGAAGTCATCTTCTCTACGCGAGCCCCATTATAACCATGTAAAGTGCACTACTGCAGTGCAATATCATTGAAACAAAAATAAAAATCCTTCTTCTAATGCCCCCCAAACTCTCGACCTAGTACTGACCTTAACAACTTTTTCTGTCAAGTTGCTAATCGCCAAAAGCAATAGGGAGGTACATATGTACACTTGCCAGTATGGTAGAAGACGCAAAAAGTGCTAAATAACAAGTAAGTGCAATTTAACTAAAAAACAAAGGGGAGCATCTAGGAGCCATAGTTACAGCCATTGGAAATGTCACATTGGCACTAAAATGTGAGATTGACACTAGCTTTTATATGTCAAGTTACCAATGAGCCGGTGAGTCAGTTGTTAGTTGTCGGCATGGGGTCATTTCCATTGGAAATGGTGGCTTTCTTTTTGTGGTTTCAATGCAGTTGCAGTTTGAGAGCCGATAGGATTTAACTCGTAAAAATAAAATTCTATCTGTACGAGTAGTATAACGAGTGCAATCTCGTAAAATACATAAAATTGAGTTTAAACTAACCATTGGGGGTCGTATCGTCTCAGTTTACGCACGTGGATATGACTTCCGATAATTTCTTATACATACTAGAAGTTCTCTGCTCAAATCCAAAAATTATTGGTTGTTAAACTATTATTGATACCCATATCGATTACTGTGTGGACAAAACCGCAAAAAATTTAGCTCAATGCTACACATGATTCAAAAAATTATTGCGGACCTTTCGTCAGCCTTTAGCGAACCAAGTAACACACGTGCTTTCATTGCTTCCTCTATGTACATAGCTGGTATATGTAGCTTCTTTGATTTTGATCCAATGGGTTCACTATAGTAGAAAGAAGGATGGTACACTTAAACGGTCGAATATATAACTATAGTTGAGCTTGTATATAGAGAGGTGCCTACTTTTCAAAAGAGGGACTGCGGCATAATTTTTTGTGTGTTCTCAAAGAATTCGACCGTCTACAGTTATTAGTTTCCTGTCAAAAATAAAATTACAAACGAAAACGACGAAGGCCCATTACTGACTTGACTGTACTTGCTATGCATATAAATAAAATGGCATTTTACTAGGTTGGTAATTATGCTTCGTACATATGTAATTACTTAATTAGATCAGCCTAATCTAATACATATAATAATAGACTGACTGTGCTTGGTGTTACTATACCATAAAGTAGCCAGTAAGGCGGTTATGGTGTAAAAAGGGCTTTGTGTTCTTTATTTTTTTTAAATTCAAATTGGAATATCTACAATAATCGAGATTAAATGATTTTTTTACTGTGATTATAAGTCATTTTGAATCTTCAGATAGTATAATGTATAATATTGTTAGCAGTTGTTTTTAATCGTAAGGTAAAAATATTCATGTCCTCATGCACACACTTGGCACACGCACATAATTATTTTGGTGTTAAAACTTATCATGTTGGAAAATTAGATCCTATTTTGTATATCAGCAGTTCAGCAGGCAGTATAGCTTGTGAGCAGTATACCTAGATATAGATTGACCTACCATGTAATTGTTTCATTTTGAGAATTTGTGTTTTTATTTTCCATGTTGTTATTTTGTATGTTCTCAGGTTGCTGATAAGCTCTGCCTTCACATTCGAAAACCCATTAATCAAGAGCCATGCAATTTGGAGCCATGTCCACATTGGCACGTTGGACCCTGGTCAATGGTATGTCATGTCACTTGACTTTCTAAGGGAAAGTTTATAAATTACAACTGCAAGGAGGGGGACGAATTTATATAGAAGGAATTAAAGTTCAAAGTTTAAGGGGGAAAGAGTATAATACTTTCGAAAATAGCCCATACAACATACATATGTACATAATTTATGAAGGCCTCCTTCCTATACTTACAACTTTTTTTTACATGTTTCCCCCAGCACACACAGTATACTAGCAGCAAATATTTCACGCCTTCTCTACTTTCCTTTATTTTTGGTTCTTTTTTAAGTAGCCGTCTGTTTTGTTTTCCAATTTTTTTTAATTATTGTATCTTTTGTTCTACCTTATTGGCACACGGTATTCTCCGTTCTGTCTTTGGCGCAGAGTTGCAAATTGGAGAACAAAATGCTACATCAAAAGTTCATGTTTTGTATGTCTTTTCGATGGAATAATAAACTAATAACTTTAGTGTAAGTCGAAGTAGGAAGCTCGCATAAATTATGTCATAATTTAAAACATTGCATTGTTGTAAATACAGTGCTCTACCTCGTGTGGGCCGGGCGGGATGAAAACACGAAACGTGGTTTGCCGAAACGCTCAAAACCTTCCAAGCTCCTCCTGCGACCCCAGGCTCCTCCCCCCTGACTCCCGCCCCTGCACTGACAAGGAATCCCCGCCCTGTCCCACCATCGCCCCGCCCACCACCCCAACCACAACCACCACCACCACCACCACCATGGCAACCACCACCCTTGGAACCACTCCCTGGAAACGACGCACCCCTCCCACAACCTTCACCCCCCAACCCTACCGCCCCCACCCACCCCCACCTGCCCTCACCATGACCGCCACCACAGCAGTCGCCAAAGCAACCACCTCAACGACCTTGAGCCCAGGACGTCATGGCTTCCCAACTACCACTCGCCCAGTCACCACTATGACCTTCCCAGCCATTGAAAATCTTTTGGATTTTGACCCAAATAAGGAAGAGGACTATGACTGTGAGTTTTCTTTTGTGCTACAGATTTGTCTCAGTGACATTAATGACAAGTAATTTAATTGAACTCTTATTCGTGTTGTAAAGTTGTTGGAGAAGAGCTTCCCCGGGAACACACGCTCCCACTCATCCAGCCCTACCCACCCATGGACAATGCGGTGCTCTTTGATCGTAATGCCATTCCCTCCGAGGCCACGTGAGCTAATTACATCTTTTCTTTTTATAAATTAATTATAATTATAATTAGGTGTACATTACTACCTTCTGCCTTCATATCTACTATGTATAATACTAATAACCATATAATTCTGTATGTAATCTTACTTTAATGGCTTCTTGTTATGTTCTGTTACTTCTTTTATGTCATGACTAATGATCCAAAAGCTTTTTCCCTTCATGAAATTCCATGTAGAATTAAATTATAATTACTACTATAGTAGACCTAATATAGGCTAGGTTCACCATAGCTGAATTGTCAATAATTATTATTGTATTTGCTAAAATATGTTTGGTCTTTTGAACAAAAATTAAAGGGTCATTGTGCAGTACTAATCACAGAGATTCATTATACTGCTGAAGTTATTATTTTTTAATTAGTAATAGGTAATATTATTGTCCTAACGAAAGTCAATGGGCTACAAAGCTTACAATGGGTTTTTGTGATTTATTTTTACAGTCTTAAGGAAGGCTCGTCAGATTTCTTATGTAATTTTAATCTGAGCTTAAAATCATTAGTTTTGTAACTGTCTGGAATTTTTTTTCTCTGCTCTTAAGCCATTTTGTGATCCTAAAAAATATACTGTAAGTATTGTACATACATAACTAACCCTGCAAAGTGCTATATAGGTAGCAACTGCTATATTTTTGGTATTTTTGACTTTCCTTAAAACTAATACAGGGGAAGGAAAAGGTTAAATAAAATTGACAAATTGTCGAGTGTTTTGTTCGATGAATGAATGAGTGACTGGCGACGGGGGATGAGTGTGAAAAAAAATGTGTATTTCGTTTGGGGTTCCTGGAATTATTTCTGATGGTGTTTGTTTTGTCTTTTTGATTCTCTTTACAGCAACAAAGTCAGAGTATACTTTTCATGCGGATGGTTATTTCTGAGGTAGATCAATCATTTTCTCCTCTCTTCTTTTATTTACTTTTTTTATTTTATATATTTCTACCCCACAAATCAGTATACCTTTACTTACCTACTTGTTTAATTCTCGTTTCGTTTTTTAGAAAAAAAAACAAAAACAATCACAACCAAACTTATACCAATGCAATATTTAAATATTTAAATCCTTTTTCGTCTATTTGTATTAGTACAATTTATCCACACAAAAAAACGTATCAAATCCTGAAGTCGGATTTGACTTACTATACGTATTTTTCCCCCATTTTAATTTTTAATGTAATAATATCAGTACCAACATACTTCAAAGTAGATTTACTATTACAATTTACAAGACTTGATCCATCATTTTATCTATAATATATTATATTTTTTGTTTAAACTTAAAAGCTCACAGACTGGATTGAGATTGAGGCATTCATTATTTTGCTCAGCTATACTCAATCACACATGCTATATAAACCATATAGTACTCCTTTGATATAAGTAATGACTCTGTAGACTCTAGTTTTACCAATAGTAAGTCAAATAGTCAATTCAATTATTTTATTAATTAATGTTTCTAGATTATGATTATGATCAACACTCACTTCACTTCCTGGTTGCTGGCACATAATATACCACAATAATTACATAAAATAAAAGCTAGAAGATGACGCACTACTAGTGACTTAATGTACTACACTAACTACACTCTCTTGTATCGTTAGTAGACTGATAATTTATATTAATAGTCCAAACTAATTGACCACTGATTTTTAGATTTGTGGATTTCACTATTATTTCATTGCACAATCAAAATATACTTAGTTGACACTTTTTGATTTTGTATTCACTTTTCAAATTCGTTTGTACATGTCAAATTACGTTTTTTGTTAACAAAAATATATAATTTGACTGTATAACTACATGTAGAAATGGATTTGAAATTAGCATCAGCAAAATAATGAATGTCTGTAAAGATCCACATACACCACTCACCCACCGCATAACAAGGTATTTCTAATTACCTAAATTAATTGCGCACCATCCGCACTTTGTATCAGTAACAGTTCTCTTTGTTTTTGAGTTTGTCGCACCTTCCACGCTAAAATAAAAAAACAAATAAAAAAAAACAAAATAAATTATTCAGTCAAGAATGTCGACGTTAGTTGTTTGTGCAACTTTTACTTGTACCTCCATTAGGCTCACTAGTCAGATGAGGGAACCACGTTTTTCTTTATTAAAAATTCGAGTCAAACCTTATAATTGCATTAGGGTTTTTAGGTAAAGTTTACTTTTAAGCTATAAATTACTGTATAGAGTGACCTCAGGTAAGTTCTTCACTTAAAACTTGAACCGGAATTTGTGCTAAGAAAATGTTCGACTATAAATAATTGGATTTCTCTTGTAACTACAACTATAAACTCATAGAAATATATTTCTATAAATTAGTAATGACGCAACTGCTCAGTAATTTAAAAACCAGAATCAGAACACCTCTATGGAATGTACACTCGCGTTTAATTGACTGACTGCATTATGAATGTTCTGTATGTAACATGTATTTCTACTGGTAATTGATAGCATGCCTTTCCCAGTGTATGTATGTATGTACCTATACGTATAATATTGTCCAAGCACGTCTGCATTTATTTAATTTCCTCGGTATTTTGAATTTGAATTTGAATTTGACTGTCTTGCCCTCTCTTTTGCTTGCTACTATTTTATTCAGCTATATGCTAACCTTACTATACTTTTGCATGATGTGATTTATATATTTATAGCGTATGTTCTGTGTTAATTCATCATTTTTGCCACACGGTACTCAAAAAGAACCGGTGTATACACCTAAACCAAATATTTCTTTCCAAAATTATAGAACAATTTTATCCTGCATACAGAATTTACCGACAAAAAAAATGTAACAAATAGTTTACTTTGATACAGTAAAAGGTTTAAAGTACCTACCTAAGTGTCGTACTCGTAAATGGATGGAGAGGAAGGAAATATGTTTGGATTTGGGTTTGGTTCTCAGTTTTGTAGCGGAGGAGTGGGGGCCGTGCAGTAGTACGTGTGGGGAGGGAGTTCGGAAGAGAGACGTCAAGTGCAAAATCTTTTTGGAATTCTCTCGAACCATCGCCAATCTGCCGGACAAGGAGTGTCCAGGACCCAAGCCAGCCGAGAAAGAGAGCTGCTACGCCCGTCCCTGTCCCGTCCCCATGTAAGTCAATTATAAAGGCCCTTACGGTTGAATTTATATCTTCATTAAAGATGCCATGCTTTAGGAGACAGGCCTAGTATTCTTCAGGTCACTCCCAATTATCACATTACTGGAATCTGGAATTAAAAACCTTTATTTAAAAAAAAAGTGTAAATACCATTTTGCCATTTTTGAAAGCGTTAATTGACCAAAAGGATCATTTACATAGTTTACCTTTATTTTTGAAAACTTTAAAAAATTCTCGTACAAGGTCATATTTGAGAGACTCCTTGCACCCAATAGTATGGTGTGCTATAATAATAATATAAAGGCACCTTACTCTGCTCTGGTATTCTTAGCTGATCTATAAATAAACGAATAAGCTGTACAACTGTCTTTCGGTCTTGCCTCTTCGGTTCAATTAATAATTCACGGGCATTTTCTTATAGACAGTGGACCTCTTTCGTGGTCTATTAATTTCTAAGCAAAATCTAGTATTACCAAGGGACATTTACGTAGATGCATACGTACGTAGGTATGCATACTACGTAATTACCTATATACCTTTCGCCTGGACTGGAACAGGCTACACATTTTCAGTGATGGGTTTAAGTATAAGTTTAGCTATTTAAATTATTGGTATTCTGTGAAATATAAATGAGACATGTTCGCTCTAATGCAGTCTCTGTTTCCATGTAATTAAATTGAATTAGAGCGTGAAGTTGTTTATTTTATGTGTTTCGTATTCATTTTCGGTTTCATATTAATTATCTTGAAAGGCCACTATTATTAGTTCTTTAGTTATACAGATGGATATTTTCTTATATAATGGCGTTATAGGTAATGCCATGAAGAAGTAAAGAATCTCTGCTTGTATCAAATCTGTAGAAGCTATAGATACTAAAAGCGTTTAAGTTTTAAGAAAATAGTATTCTTTGCAATAATAATCTCTACCGCCACAATTAATTGGCGAACCTATAGCGTAACGTATACGTCCTTTAAGAGAACTACATACTTCCCAATTCTTCTTAAAAAATGGGACTAATTAAAAAATACCAAAAATTTATGCAATTAATCCTCAGCTATGAGCGCCCTTGCCTTGGTCCTTGGTCAGGATAGTATATTATGGAGTTTTAAGTAATATTTTAAAGGATAAAGAAAGCATTCTATTGTATAATTTCTGGAACATTTATGAGTAATAAATGGGATTTATTGGGAGGCATTTGTCTTACATTTTGGCATTGGCAGTGGCCATTGGCAATGACTAAGACAAATACAATGGCATTGGTTTCATAGTGTATTTCAACGGGCTTTGGGTTATTTAGTCAATTCCGGGGAAGGCACTTTTGCTGTGCGCAGTTTATATTCTGCATCCAATTTTTTTTTATTGTGCACTGGCGTAGATGTTGAATAAAGTGGGGTTTTAAAGAAATATATTATCTGGATGGTGTGTGCCTCAGAAGCAAATCTATATATGTATGTATGGATATCTTATGTCTAAAAGCTATAAATTGCCGTATTAACACTCTGCACAACTTCCTATTCACACATTTTTTTTAAATGTGCAAAATGTCCTACCGTAAAAAGGGTAATAGTGCACCCATCCAAATAGTACATCTCCGTTCGATCTCATTTTGTAATACTGGTACATTCCCCTTCCCCCTTTATAGTTATTATTTTAAAAAAGTAGGTACTTAATTTTTTGTTGCTATGCTACTGCAGTAGTTTATTTTGTATGCTCGGAATCTACGTCCAGAATTCAACTACAAGTTGGACGAAATTTATGCTGTCCATTATTAGGTAACTTTTCTACACTCAAAGTATTACTACCAATTTTACGGTGGTTAAAGGTTTTTGGAGCGGTGCAAAATGCCACATACACGTTTTTGCATGGTGCAAAGTAGCATACTTGCACGTTTTTGAAAGGTGTAAAATAGCATATTTACACATTTTAAAAAAATACATAATGACAAAGTTGTACGTTTTTAAAAAATGCAAAACGTCATTGTTACACGTTTTTGAAACGGTGCAAAATGTCCTAACTCTTGTATTTGCACTCGGCGCTGTTAATTATTGTTGTACCGGAAATGCCAATTTGCTTCTTAATTCACTATATAACCTCTGAGAAGTGATAAAACTCCCTGGTTTTTCCCCATTATACTGCATTCCATGAATTTCCAGTCTATACGCATACAGCTTATGTTTATTTGTGCAGCGTATATTATTACATATCTATATTTGTGTTAATATTTGTGTGCTAGAACGCGGGAAGGGGATGATTTGGAGAATTTGTCGGATTCTCATCATGCAGCACTGGCGGACTCTGACTCACCGAATTTAGCATCGAACGTTCGAAAGACGATAACTGTTGGCTTGCCCCCAGGAATTTCCCATCAGGACATGACTTTTTCTTGGAAGGTCTCGGGATACACTCCCTGCACTGCCTCCTGTCTTGGCGGTAGGAGTTTATATATTTTTCTTGTATTTCTTTTTCAAAATAGTAGCGAGCGTACATATGTGAGGGGGTAGTTTCATTGAATCCAGTTATTTATGAGCTTCCGATTCATTATTTTGAATCACTCAGTTTTAAAATTGTTTAAGAATTTTTTTGTTTCCCTTTCTTTCACTTTGTAGGCATCCAAGAAGCGATGATACAGTGTGTTCGAGACTACGATCAAAGAATTGCGACCCCTGTCCTTTGCATGGAAAAACCCCAACCGGACATTGCAACCACCCGAACTTGCAACGACCACCCTTGTCCACCAAGATGGAATGTGTCGGACTTTGGATCCTGTTCTAAGCCATGCGGCGGAGGCGTCATGACCCGTGAGGTAAGGCTTGAAATCTGTAAATTAAAACAAAAAATCTTTAGTAAAAAATACTACAGTCAAAACTAATACATGTACTAGTATATTTCAAAATGAAATGAATAGCCCATAGCAAGCCTTGTCTAATTCGAAACGAATAGAGCTTTGCCATCCAACCACTCGCAGCATAAAGTGGCACTTAGCCTAGAATTTCCTAACCTAGCAAAATTATAAACCCCGATTTTTCTCATCTGTTTCATAAGTGCCGTCAGTCAACAAAGAAGAAACTCTAGAGTCAGACAATCCAAACTGGATTCATTTTTTCTACAACTATTTAAGTGTGTCTATAACTACAACCACAAGTAGAGATATTATTATTATATTGACGGATTTTCGTACCAGAAATCTAACGGCGCTTCCTGATTACATGTTCATATATCCTTTCTGCCCGTGGTTTGACTTCGTTGTTGTTTCTTTTATTATGATTTTCCTTCGTTTTGACTTGTGAAGTGACCTGAACATTTATTTTGATTTTAGCACATCTATGACTTCTTTTGAAGGACCGATACCGGTTTTTGGTACAGGCACTTGGGATCATCCGATCCGAATCCGCTTCGCTTCGGATTGAGGGGAAAAAATTGATATCCTATTATTTCAGTCGGTTTCATTTCATAGTCGAGTAGAGTAAAAGGGCGAGGAAAGGAGTGGAGTGGAGTATCCGTTTGTAAGTTTGTAATAAAAATATGTGAACTGCGTTCCTACTGGCTGGCCGTGCCATAGGAGTTGATCTTGTTCTGGTTTTGTTTTTACGTCTTCTTTTTTTTTGAAGATCGGAAGCATTTCATTTATTACGTCAAAGAAAACCGTAGATATATTATGTAGAAGTTGAGAGTACTGTTTAATAATCTACAGTAATTTATGTTCAAAGAGCACAGTATACTACAATAAACATAGTTTCACTTTAATACTGTGCGTATAGCCATCACGCATATTATTATATTATTTCTCATTTTCTGAGTAGCCCACACTTTTATAAATTGCAAATTCCGTATTCTGCACTTTCAAAACAGTTAGCTTCTCGTTTTTATTATTCTTCAAACGTCTACAAACCATAGGTACTTTGAACTTTTAAAACTCAGCTGGTTCATCTCTTTTTTAAAACATGTAAATATCATATTTTTCACTTTTAAAAGCTTTGGTTGTTTACTTCTCCTTTCTTGAAATGTTGCACCATAGAGTTTTTCAATTTCCAAAAACAGAGTGGGCTAGCGTATCTCCATTTAAAACGTGTGAATACCGCATTATGCAAATACGCACTTACTTTCAAAATCTCTATAGTTCGGTTTTGCTCGTTTTTTAAATGTAAATATCATGTTTTGTACTTTGAAAAAACGAAAATAAGTTTCTTCATTTTTTATATCGCATAAATGTCTGATCTTCTCTGAACACGTGTAAAGACCTATTCAGCCCAAATGGCACAACGTAATATTTGAAGGGTCCATTAGATCGTTGATGGGTTTCTCTATTTCAGCTTCCAATCCATGAAGTCAATGATCAAAATGAAAGCGAACGACAGACGGACAGATGAAATGTAGGCAGCAGAGGAGAGACTGGAAAAAATGAAAAGTTCAAATCAAATGATAAATAGCTTTCAAGCATGTAACATTATTGCTCGTATAAACATAATAAGTAGTAGTATTATTATTTCCAGTATCGTATAATATTTGCAGTGTTGAAGGTGCACAATATTTTATCTATGGAACTCGTACACCGTGTCATATATTTGAGAAAATGGTAGTCTGAAGATGCAGATATCACATACTGCACCTAAGTTCTACGGAACAATGCCATAGTTCATGTATTCATTACAATGCACACGTACCTAGGTACATGTCATGTATCCGTATAACGACCTATTGTATAAAATTGTGCGAAGCTATAAATTTTAATAGTTTCTTAAGAGATATGAGCTGCGTTGGACGGTAGATTAATTATACTTGTAGAGTTAGAGTTGAACCTTCCAGTTTACATATTTCTGTACTTCTCTCTTCGCAATTGCAATATGGTGGTTCGTTTTTAGTCATAAAATACATTTTGCGACTATAGAACTCATCAGCTTTTGGCAGGCTATAAAAACCACACCAGAAAATCAAAATCAAACTCTGCTGGAAAGTTTTATATGAAATAAAGAAGAGACGAAAAATAGTGAAAAAAGCTTGTATGGAATGGACTGTATAAAGTATAAAATAGTGATTGAATTCAGTAGATACGTAGGGGCATACTTGTCGGGTTCGTCTTTAGGCTAATAGGTTCATTAAAGTAGTCCACATTGACTGTAGGCATAGATATAGTTTCGTTTTTTCATCGCTTGCGTTTGAATTAAAATGGGTTATAATAATAGAAGCTCAAACCCATAATCCTTACACCGTTGAGCCCTTTGCTCACTGTCGTTTAGGGCTTTTCAGTAAACTTACAGGTTTTCAAAGTATACAATTCAACCCGTATTTTCAAGTCTCCAGAAAATCAAACGTTGGATTATTTAGGGGTTTTATTGTAAGTTTTAGCAAAGGAAAATTGGCACATTTACGCATTTGATTATTGTAAATTACAATATTTCAATTTTAAAGAAGTGCAAATTATAAAACGCTTATAACTATTTAAAAAGTATAAATATTAAGGATTACATTTTCAAAAGGCTCAAAACGTGACATATACGCTCTTAAAATGTTTATATTATCGATACGTAGGATACTAAAAGGTTCAAAACCCGACATCTACGCTTTCAAAAAGTGTAAATACAATAATTATTTCGGAAAAAGCAAAACATAGTTCTAATATTTCCCTCCTGAACAACTTTTTCAGTGATTAAATAATTGAAAGGCTCCCAAGCTGAAAAAATGTTGCGTCACTTCAGTCTCACTCTCAGTCGGCATGGAATTTCAGCGACTGAGAGAAAGGACGAAGAAATTGAATTGAAGTTGAATTTAATTCCCAGATTTCTATAAATAATACATATTACACGCATTACGCATAGGTACTTGAGAGAAGCCAATTTATAGAGATAGATTTAATATAGTGAAGGTGGGTCCATAGCATACAGACACCTCTGCTAACGTAGTGCATAATGATTTGGCTCTAGTATATCACCGTACAGAGTTAGCGTAGAAGATCCAATGGCCATGTCAAATTTACGTTCCATCAACTATCCATCAATTACCTTCTACTTTCCTTTTTATTCGCCCATGGAAATCGAAATGCTATGGCACTTGACGTTGAGTTTAGGTTCTGCAGGCAGGCAGTTTTTCCTCGTGTCTCTACTTCCTATTTGATATTTGAGATCAATTTCCAGCCGATTCCAGGAATTTCCAAACGCTTTCTCCCAGAATAGCTCTTGACCAGATCCATCAAGACATGAAGAGACGGTCAGAAGGCTAAATCTAAACCAAAGGAAATCAATCAAATTCAGATTCAGCCCATATTCTCCCCAAGCAAAATTACTAATAAAAAATGTATGCTGGTCAGCATAGACATCAAAAGTGAACGTCTATGTTCCTCTATAGCAGTACTGTACTCCAATGCACGGTCCATTTATAATACAAAACTTGAAATATATAAGATTATTATTGCTTTCCCAAATAAGCTCCTGTAAATATGTACACTTAAAAAGGCATTGCTAAAACGTAGGCTTCAATATATACAATACCATATATACAAACCTCGTTAAATTATACATGGAAATACCTAAATTCAGTGTCGATCTTATGTAGGGATTCTTAAAAATATCGAGTTGCGAGAAAAAATAAGTCTTTCCAAAAATAACGAGTGTAGTATTTTTATTCCACTTGTTAAAAGCTTAGTAAGGTACACCTACTGTCCGGATGCGGAAAAGTGTGAAGTGTACGTTCTGAATAGTTGTACTTAAATGTGGTATTGTTGCAAAAAAATAATTTACACTTAACTCATTGTGAACTAAAATATTTTGACTTTTTAAGGTGAACTGCATCCACGAAGTGACGAGAGGAAATACGGTGATCGTCTTCAATAACATTTGTCCGCAGCCTGTTCCACGAACCGAGAGACTTTGTAACACTGTCAACTGTCCACCGTACTGGGAACCTGGCGAGTGGGATCGTGTAAGTAGACAGATTTACCTTCACTCCGTTCATCCTACTTCCTAACTGTAGAAACAAAGACACGAC
Source organism: Dicyrtoma fusca (assembly GCA_034695205.1). Lineage (NCBI taxonomy): Eukaryota > Metazoa > Arthropoda > Collembola > Symphypleona > Dicyrtomidae > Dicyrtoma > Dicyrtoma fusca. The sequence goes on along the minus strand of JAQFZC010004017.1, from coordinate 2,875 downwards.
AGATCTCCAAATCTGACTTTGCTCAATACCGTCCGTCTCAACTAAAATCCCTGATTCCCAGCTTCTGAAACAATCGAAACTCTATTTTAGTCGTTTTTGAAAAATTGCAAAATGTTCTATTACAAAATGTAAAATATACAAACTGGGCTTTTAAGAGAACTCTCACCAACCTAGCACATTATTTACATACTGTGCCAAGAATATTGTCATCACGTTTGAAAATGAAGCTAAGCAAATTCGATGTTAGCCCAATTTACCAATTTTTAGAGAATGGACCGTTTGATTTTTGAGCAACGGAATACAAAAAAATGCGTGTTCTATCCGTTACATTGCATGCCATTTTATCTGTCCCAAAATACCAACGTCCAGTCGTCAATCTCAGAGTATTATGTACGTATACCCCCACCTGCGTCACTGAACTTAATCGCGTAAGTAGTAAGTAGCTCACAAATCTCAAATCTCAAAAGACTGTCAACTGGACGACCATAAGTGACGGGAAGATTACGATTTCAACTTCGATACGACGTCCAACATGCAACAGTCAAAGCTCCTGAGAACTCTCGTCATTTTTGTAGTGAGTCTTTTGTCAATTTAAGTCCAAAGGGAGAAAGTTCTAGAGTTTAAAGGAAATAAATAAGCTAACCGATTTAGCTCCACTCTACTTCCAAATAATAATATAATACACCTTGCATTACATGCTATAATGCTGGTCATGCAAGTTTAAACTGCTGCCCTTTTACTGTATGGTTTTAAGTCTGTACACTTTTTGGCTACAAATGATATTGTGCAAAATAATTTTGTTAAAAAGCAGGAAGATATTTTAGTTTGAACCCACAATTAATTAGAACATAACATATTAATTTATGTACCCTTATATTTCTTAATTCGAGGGGTGTTTACAAAGGGTGATATGGTACTTAAGTGGGTCGAAATTATTATTACACCACCCGTAAAATACATGGAAAATTTCAGGCCCTCGCCATCCCTCTTTTTGTAAACGTACTTTATGGGTGCTCTCAAAAAGTTCTGAAAAGGGTTAAAAAGAAGATAGAAAAAGTTGGAATTGAGTTAGAATTAAATTATTCATGTACCTACATCTGTAGTGCTCGAAGCCATGTGGAGGAGGATTGCGGACAAGACCGCTGTACTGCAAGCAGATCATCGCTCTGGGACAAATTGTGGAGTGGCCCAATCCAGAAGGACACTGCACTCAGCCACGGCCCCTCGACTACCGAGCTTGTAATAAAAAACCATGCAGTCGAGTCAAAGTAAGACTTGTCCTTTCACTTTTCTTCTTTTTTTCATTTTTTCCTGTCTAGGATCATATTTATACAACATATATATACCTTCAACAATAAATGACTGCTGTACAGTACATGCATATATTGGTATTATTTGCATCTACCTATACCCAATTCTAACCATGGATATACATAGCTAAATAATACCCACATCGATATTCATTCGATGCCAACTCCAACTTTGACAAGATGATAGCCACTGCGATTACTACGATGATAAAGAAAGAACGCCTTGCTTGTCTCCCTTCCTGAACTCCATCGAGGGAAGGCCTATTTTAATATTGTATCACATTGCATCATTACTAAATAAATAGCTGAGGCAATAGTTCCCAGTGATTGTTTCAAATTCAAATTACATCGGACTTTTTAAAATGAAGCTTTTTAAAATTACAGATACAATTGCCTAATTGTAATGTATCCCAAGTCCATCCAGTGACCCACTGGTTCGTTTGGACTTGGGACACTGCAACTACGCAGAGACTGGACGTGCCAGTTACATATTTCGTTAACATAGACGATAATATGTGCTTTCTACTTAAAATCGGCTCCGACAGCGTAATACGACTAAACGTTGAGTGTCCAGTACTAATGACAGGCTGTCTAACCTGCTCATCCCCTTCAGAATACAAACTGCGGACAGACAACGTAAAGGAACGGACAATGACAAAATAAAACGTATAATAGAAGTGACTGAAAGAGCAGACAGAAAGGCAGACTATAGATATACGGATCAGAACTGCCCACTAGAAACTACCGTTCAAGATAATCTAAAATCTAAAGTTATGCAGACATACGATTAGAACCACCGAAACTGAAGCATAACTTACCAATGTAATAATGTATCGCTGTTGAAACGGCAAAAAGGTCATATACTTAACATCTTTCCCCTGAAAACAAATCATGCTATCTACAAGTATTTCATGGTATTTAAAAGTAACTCAAAAAGCTATATTGAATATACTGAGTCCAAAGGGCTATCCTCGTTGTAGGACAGTGTCAGCTTTGTTTTGAGTAATAAAGTAGGTCTTTCTCTCTTTAATAGCTTTATTTCGTCTTTCTTGTTTTACACCTGAATTATTTATTATTTCTGCAATAAAAATCATAAGGGAACCTGTGAATTTTGAAAAATAGAGCTAAAGTTTAACATTAACGGCACAAACAAAGGCAGAAAAAGCCGTTTAAGCCGGTGGCATGGATGGATTTAGCTCAATATAGGTTGCTTTTTCCTAACTCTAGTTTTTAATAATTTCAATAGGGGTAGTTGTAATTTTAAAGTTTTCTTAACAAGTGCAGAAAGAGCATTATGCAAAGTAAAAATAGAATAATTACAAAGGTAGGAACAATAATTGATACATATTTTTAAACACCTAGTTGAAAATCGAAGATAGCACTCTTTGTCCCTTAAGGGGGAAAATATAGCTGGTTCCGCACTTTCAATAACAATAGGTGGGTCTAGGTACTTACAAAAAAGAGAAAAAGTTGAAAAAAGATATATTGCGAGTAAAATCTGGACCTTGCTCTCTCCTACAGTAGTTCTGGATGAGACATGTAAAAGTTTCGTTTTGGTTTTCATT
>JAQFZC010004016.1:0-17135 GCA_034695205.1 Dicyrtoma fusca | reverse complement strand
CACTTTTTCAAAACCGTCAAAACTAGTAAATAACACTTTCAAAAGGTCAAAAAACTAGAAATTACCGTTTTCAAAAATATTCAAACCTAAGTATATTACCGTTTCGAAAAGGTTAATAAAGAACTCCAATTAGTAAATTACCTACTTGGTTTCCAGGAATCAGACATGGAATTTAGCTCATTACAAACTGGCGTGGGCCAGACGTTCGCTAACAACTAAAGAAAAGTACCCAAGTATTTATACTACCACAAAACACACCTTAACCAGACAGCCGCTAGCCGTGGTCAAGCTAAAAGCCAATCCTGACTTTGACGTGTGCTTTTTGAGTTGAATTAAGCTGATTGTCAGGTAAATGAATAGACAAAGAAAATCATATAGATTAGGAAGTCAATAATATTGGAGAAATCGAGATCCATTTGTCATAGTTTACGTCTCCTTAGTTTGAAAGCCTGTAATTTTAACCACTCTCTCAATTATTAGATGCCCAACTCAAGAAATTGATGGGAGTGTTCAGTGTTTTATGAAAAACCAAACATATGTATACAGGGCTTTACAAATTCAGCGGTTAGATAATATCAAGTAAAAGCCACATAGGTATGTATTGTTCCATTTTGTATGTATTTCCAACTGGATTACTGCAATCGTCTAAAATCTTCATCTCTACATATTATATTCCAATATGGTGCGCTTACAAAATTTATTTTTAACTTTTAGCCAAATCATCAAACTTACATACCGCTCCGATTTGGCTTAAAAGGCAGGCTTCTTTCTTAACAAGTAATTCTGTAATTTGTAACTTGGCACTTCTCTTTCTCAGCCTTTACATGACGCAACTTAAATTAAACCAAACCCTACTGAACCTTAAAGCCTTTTGTTTTTGTCTTCTACCTCAAATTGATGTGTCTACCCTTGCTTCGCATCGCCCTTTACAGAACGGATCATCGGTCAGAATAGAACAGAATCGATAATCCATCCAGGTGCAATCTATATTTACTGTACTCCCAAATGCTATTATGCGTAATACACAAGGACGACGTTACTTATCTGCAGATGCCCTTATTTCGGGATTTACAAAATTACAAGATATATAGAAGTCTTTTGAAAGAAAACGGTAAGCCACATCATATACCTACTATACTGCCTGCAGCAGCAAATATCTTGTGGAAGGTTCCCGTACTTATAATCTAAAAGTTGAACCTACATTAAATTCATTACTTTATTACAGAGTACTACTAAAATTATTCGGAATTCACTTTCCTTTTGCTAGACTAGCCTTTTCTAACACTACCTAGAACTTATTTTCATGGAGAAGCAAAATCTCCGATTTCCAATAAACCAATAATGTTATTTCCGCAAATTAATAGAACGTAAGTATATCATCCTGCACGCCAAAAATTGGAAATAATATAATATGATGCGCATAAACGCATAAACTAATAAATGGTAAATACTTTAGTTTTAAAAATGGCCATAAAAGTTAAACTGCTGTATTATAAACCCATCAAAAATACCCGATAAATGAGCTACTAATAAAATCAACAGCGTGGGTACATACATATGTATATACAGCTATTACTATTATCACAACCTTTGACAAAAAAAAACCATACGGAAACCACACAAAACAAAGAAGGAAAAACCCCCAAACCCAAAAGTTCCAATAAGATTAAAATTAATGGCTTAAAGACTTTTTTTTGTCTTGTCTTCCTTTGAAAAGTGAAAAGTTGAAAGAGTTTTGTGTGTGTACTACGTAGCGTGCACTTAATAGCCATGTTAATTCAATTTGAAACCCATTAAAAGAGACAACAGGAAGCGGATAAAGAGTCTGATTAAAAAAATTATGTAGCGTAAAATAGATATTCCATTCACACATTAAACTAAAGGGTTCGACACGTCATAAAAATAAACTAACAAACAGTAACAGCAGCAATGCATGCAGCATAATTCTATAAAATTACAATTACAACCAGGCATGCAACCTTTTTCAGTAGTATGGATTTTAACCTCAGCGACCCAAACGAACAAGACAAGAGGAACCGATAACTACCAAAATAAAGAGTGTATGTATGTATGAGTAGGCACCTCAGATTACCGACAGTAACTTCCATATCCATTCCAAGCTTCAAGAAAATGCATACAACGAATTGCTACTGGAACTTGGAACATCTCCGTAGCAATTTACCCAGATCAGCCCACTGGTTGAGGTATAATTAAACGGTGGCCTTGGTTCCTGTATTCAGAAAAAAAGATATACATAGGTGATTAGTTTCACTTCTTCAAAAACCAGAAAAAAAAGAAAAGAAAGCCGATTAAAAATGTACTACCTACGCAAACTACAGCGCAGCGATAAGCGTTAAAATTCCAAATCCAAAGCCTCAAATAGGAATGAACAAAAGATATTCCACCAGGCAGCTTCCGGAATTTCTATAGACAATCCAGACAACAGAAGTGTAGTGGTATAGGCTACACAACAAACAATTACGTAAAAGCTGTTGTGGTCATAAAGATAAACGAAAATCGTTAACGAAATTAAAAGTTATTTTATCGTACCTGAATCTTTAGAATGATTTCGAACTCTACAAACATTTAATTTTATATTATGCATCATCAACACAACGATACGGCGGTATGTTCAGGATAAGGTTAAAATTAAATGAATGGAATACAAAAGTACATACCTAAATGCTAAAATGTTTCAAAGGAATATTTAAGAAACACACTTGCTCTTGACTCGGCCCTCAGCTAGGCAGACGATCATGTTTTTTTGTCCAAGTCCATTTGTTCATCCAAAGTTGGACGAAGAAGGTATCTACTACTTCAAGCCTGTCCCAGTTCCTACAGTGCTGAAACGAAAGGGTTAAAAAGACTTAAGATAAACAGGCTCGTTGCTGGTAAGGATAAAAAATAGAAAATACCTAAAGGGTCCATCCTCAATCAAGTCTCAAGTGTGCCACCAGTCAGAGTTGAAGTCCATAATACTTAATACGTACATAAAGTAAAGCCACAACCTAGCACATGTGCCAAGCTCTCCTACAGGATCTCAGAGAGTTCATAAAAAGTAAAAGTACTACAAAAAAAAATATCTATAAACTCTTTACTTCTCTACTGTATCTCCATACGCAAAGGACGCAAGACGCAAACTAAAGAACCCCTTTCTAGTTTGAATAACATTTTTTGTACTACAAACTAGACAAACAGGAGCGAATACGAACAAGCTGAATGAATGAGTAAGCGGCTGGATTAGGCTTTCAAAGAAAGTTCAACCTTTTCAGTCTATTAAAATGAAAGTCCACGTTGCCACCGTTGTTGGGGTGTATTCATTCCATGTTGACCGCTGAACAAAAGGGCACCAGCCTATTAGTCTAAAATAAACTTTAGTAATCATCACACTGATAGCTCCTAAGCTACATACGCAACAAATACCAAAACTTTTTATCTGGTTTAAAACAGACTGCATAGCCCCAATCAGACGCTCTAATTTAAATATTACTGATGGCAAGCTTTAAAAAGAAAAATATTTTACCGTTGTTCACACGATTTGCTAGAGTTAAAAAACTTTTTCTAAGCTTTATTATATGCACTGACTGTCGAATCAAAAATAATACATCAGAAAGGTAAACTACGAAGTAAAACACAATGATAAAAGATTGTAATAATTCTAAGCTTAAATATACGCCTATTGTAAATGTGAGCCGTCAACTAGGACGATCAACACACTTAAATAAAGATACTATTAGATTAATTATAAATTAAGGTAGCAAATTACACATTTTGTTCAGGATTCCCGAAATTCATTTCAATTATTAAAATGTAATTAGAATATTTTACAAGCCTAACTTCAAACGTCAGTTAAATTATAACAACTTACAAGAAAGTCGACACAGTATTCTAATATTCATATTCCTTGTGTTATTAAATTATTATCTATGTATGTAGGTCCTTGCATCATCGTAATTATTTACAGCGTACAGTATATACACGTATGATACCCTTTCGTACCAATTATTAGAAATAATATACACAATAGTATCCAGCTACTCCGAACTTAGTTTTAGATGGACCTCACCTACCCATACCATACCAAGTATTATATAATATATGGTCACAATTCCTTTTACACATTATAAAAATATACTCTGTAGGCTATACTGACGATTTTTATCGATTGGTAAAAAGGAAACCGCTCCTTACAATACACCGAAAGGTTAGCAGTTATAGCCAAATTAATTTTTAGCAATAGTTAATAATAATTAATGCATAAAATAATATCGTGGGCTTTAGAAGAAATTCGCGAACTTTTAGTTGTAATTTGGGCTAGAAGTCGTTTTGCAAATGTATTCCAAAAATGAGACAGATTTCAGCCAGATCTAGAAGCCAGTCTGCGATTTTAATTGTTTCCCGCTCTTCAAATTCATCCCAGTCAGTCTTAACGGTATCGATAGCATTTCGATAAATGTGTAATTGCTGCCTAAAAATACAATTTACATCTAAATTAAACCATAATTTTGTTAACCAGGAACATATTATTACTGTAAGTATCTACATCATTTAACACCTAGTGTCCCAAGCTAGTACTTTACATGCTTTTGTACTTTCCAATTAAACTTTGTCACTCTTTTACATCCCGGCATTTATATATTCCGATGTAGACGCATAACGATATTTCTTGTCTTACATCTTCTACAACGAAATGTAAAACAATGATTTAATGTTTAGAAGTAAATGAGTAATGTAAATAGATAGGTACTTGTCTTTACCAATTTAGGTCAGGAAGTCCTATAGTTTGAAACTGTTCGAACGATAATGATTTTCCCAGTTTATTACACTCCATGAGGCACTTATCCATCTTCTTGCAAAACGTAGTGAGCACATGGTCCTGACGCTAAAGGTAAGGATGTACATAGCAGTTAAAAGGTGGAATCTAATTACTAAAAGGCCCATCACTTAGAATGACATGAAATAAAGACGTTCGATTCTTACATTTTATAGTCAAAGCTACAAGATAATACAGGTGGCAAATAACTATCCAAATTATTCCAAAGCACAATCAAATAAAAGTGTAACAAAAAAACATATACTAACTTTGTTTTTTAAGTGGATATCATCTAACTTTCGACTGAAATTCTCCAAATCTGAACTACTAACTTTCATCTCATCACTGAGCCTCTTTAAGTTCATTAACTCATCCTGATTGTACCCCAGACCAACACGACCCATAGAGTTCCAACTAAAGTAAAACTTGGCTCGAAAGTTCAGGAACTTCTTGTGAAATGCTGTTTGCTGCAATAAAAGTGAAGTAAATATAAATGGAAAGGTAATAGGAGTCTATTTTTACTCCCAAGTAAGCAGTAAAAGCAAAATGTAAATAAAACTAAACGTAAAAAATACTAACTTCTACTCGTAGCTGATGAATGATGTCAAAGCCCCGACGAACTTCTTCATACAACTGTAGCTGATAATTAATATTATCTTTGACCACGTCGATAGCATCCGCCATAGCTTTACGCTCCTGGACACTCTTAGCTTTGGTTAATTCCCTTCGCTTGAATTGTTCCACATTTTCAATGCTTTCTTGAAATAATCTACGAATCTCTGGGAGGTCATCTTTGGGCTCATTTTCTACGACGGCAGCAGTTGCCGCAATGGCTTGCTGATGAGTGATAATTGGTGGGCTTGGTGGTTCCAATATCGGTAGACTTCTGAACTCCGAATTTCGGTGGCATATGTGTGCCTCAGAAATGTTACACGCTACTCCCACTGCTACTCCCTTTGGAGGATTTGATTTCGGTACACCCAGAACGGTTTCCGTCGACCCCGCCGGCACGGTCACCACACAACTTGAGACGGTCGTTGTTGCAACTTGAATTTTACTCCAGGTTTTCCGAATACTGCGCTTTGCCCGTGGCATGATATCAATTTCTATATGAAGCATTAGTTATCGATATTACTAGACAAACTCCAGTGCAGCGGAACAATTTTGTAAGCGTCCTTTCTTTCCGGCTTCACTATCATAACATACTTTATTATTATTCCGCATTCAGAACGAGAGGAAACAGTCAACAGCCCGACCACCGCAGAGAGGTACTAAAGCTACAACTTACTTAAGGTCAAATATGTTCTTGTATTTTAAAAGCACGCCTTACGCTGAAACGCTCAAAGCTCAAGGGTGAATGGATCCGACAAATCTGCATATTTAAAATAATAAAATAAAAAACATATAAGAAATACATTCATAACCAATTTCAAATAAGATACAATGTCTGAATGTTGAATGTAAAGCTCAGGAATTAAGACGTAAGAATTACAAACAAGAATAATAATCAAAATCAAATGACATCAAAATGACAGCTATTAACTCACATAAATTTGTTGTTAGTTAGTTGGCTGATAATACGTAGTAGTAACTTAAGAACAGAACAATGACATCAATCACCATCCACAGTCAACAGTTATCACATATACCTGAATTACTGATTATACAAGGCTAAGTACGTGTACACTAGCAAGCCAATCATTACTAAAACTAGCACCACAAAAAAAGATAAAATAATCAAAATAAGACAGAAATAGATCCGGGTAGAAACGGGTGGTAAAAGTGATGTATTTGTATTCTGAGAAGTCCCAATCTCCTGAATCTGAAACGGCTGCATTGACAATGATTGAAGAATTATAAAAAACTAAAAACTGTCTCTTTGTAGTTCAGTAGGCATAATCTTCGACCTTTAGCAACAAACAACTGATGACTGATACGCAAAAACTACGTCACAAAATTCACTGACACTCGCAATTTGACCCACTGCGCTAAGGTCAAAGGTCAAAGGTCAACGGTGCCAGCACAATGCACAACTATTACAAATTACAGTAAGCCAACAAAAAGTTCGGTTAGTAAGGGATCACAAAAAGAAAACAGCGACGACAGCAGAACTAGCCAAGCAAAGCTATCAAAACTCTTGCATTAAGTCCACGGTCAAAGGTTGAAGGTAGTTTTTTTTCGGATAGTTGATAGTTTTAAATCTTGCTTTTTTCGTTTTCAGGTGACGATTGACAACAAATAACTTGACCTTTAATCGATTTAATTTTTAAAGAACCTCCTACGCAGTCAACTGGTTTCTGCCGTCCTTTCGCTGGTCGGTAGTTTTGTCGTAGATTGTCAATTTTCTCTTTTGGCGCTCCATTCACGGATGATGAAGATCCGTTTAGCGGCGTCCACGCCATTTAATCAGCATCAGCGAAGTGGAGTGTGGGACGCTTATCTGATCTACTTTTTAATTCATATTTAGCCTAATTAATTCATAATTACTTAAATAGTTTTTTTTGCTGTATAAATGTCCAATTATAGTATAGCTTTCAGTGCTATCTTAAACAAGTTGATTTTCCTAAGTAACCTAACCTAACCTAAACAAAGTCACTAATCACTACGCAAATTAGCAGCGGTGGACGAAAGAGGAATGTGGGGGGGGGGGGGCAGGTAATCAGACAATCACATCTTTGACCTTGATTTCCCTTGCAAGTTTAACAATGGTTATCGTTAGTAGTAGTTTAGCCTGTGAATTCACGTTAAAACCATCATGTGAAAAAGTGTAATCAAGGTGTCTCATTGTCAGTCAGTGTTGGTGTTGTTGTTGTTCAGTAATTTTAGCCCATTAAACTAAGCATGGCATTGTTGGCCTCTCGTCCGCACCGCAGGCAGTTAAGCTGAAGGTCAAAGGTTCAGATTTATATAGATGTGCCCCAATCAACAATTAACAAAATCCGCATAATAAAGCTAATTAGCAATTAAGCTAGTATTCAGAATTATACGGGAATGTATTTATTATATTTTCAGTGTGCCCCTTGATCTCCATTCATATCTACCTAAAATGTCAGCACTTGTATAGTACTTCATGTTTTACATTTTATTCAAGCAAGTGATAATGATAATATTATGTATGTAGATTTTTATAGCCTAACCTTACAGAAGATGCTGAGGGCTGAGAGGGAAAGAGATGCCGAGGATTATTACAAGTTAAAGTAACGCACTTAGCTGTGTCATCTCCTGTAGCCTGTAATTATATAATTGAATTATATACCATTTAAAATACCATGTTTGTACACATACGCTGACATGTCTTTTGTTACGTTGTATTATGACAAGTAAATTCATTTAAGCTGTTCCAATTTGCTAATTGTTTCATTTTTCCTGTTTTAGAGTAATGGAATTGCGTATGCTAATTCCTGATGATAATGCAGTGATGGGTCCAAGGCAATCCAGCGGATCCCTGAATTACATATTTGCGTAGGTACCTACTTGAATAATCCAAATTTTTGGTTTGAATAATTGATACTTGAATAAATATATGTACTTTGATAGCTAACTTGCAGATTTCCTACCGTTCATACAAAACTGTGTAAATGTGGACCTGTATTACCTGAAATGTATGTACCTTGCATGTTAGATGCAGTATACCCAAGAGTCTCCAAGATTAAAGTCACTGGAGAGCGGACTTGTTTCATCGTATTTTGGACTCAGCAGTCATCTTTATTCCAAAGCTTGCTTGGTGCGGTAACTTGGTACCTGTAATAAGTCCAATAATGATGTAAAATCTTTCTAGTATCTGGAAACCTTTCTACCGAGTTGAGTCTTTTCTTCACAAAAAATACACAATACCCCTAAAACCATTCATATAGTCTCCTTTTTTTCCTATACTGCTCTTCGAGTCGACTTAAGGTATTTTGCAGTATACATAGTAAAATAGATTTGAGCCATGTGTTTAACATTCACACAAGTATTAGTGGTAGCTATCTTAATCTTACTTTTTAAAAGGAGCTTTGAGGTGAATTTAAATTTGGATTGGCTTAGCCCATTATTTAAAGTATGTATGTACCTACTTACCAACTAGCTCCTTTTCTACTTGATTGAAATTTTGATTACGGTAGCCTTTTAATAACTCGATTAGGTAATACTACTTTTTGTATGTCAGGGTGCATTATAATCTTTTTTGTGGGTCCCAACTGCTCAGGGCATTAGATTACAAAAATGTGACTGCTTTTATTAATAAGCGATATTTATTTACATGCAGTCATTAGTAAGTGTAAAGTGTACGTGTATCTTGCATTGCAATGCACCATTTCTATCTGTTTATAGATTAATACAGATACGTAGAATACAAATAGGTATGTATTCAAAGCGTTAAATTACTTTGAAATTAATACCAGAAGCAGCTGGAACCGTTGCTGGAAGTCTGGAGTCTGGAGGCTTTGATACCTCTTGATTTTTTTATACTGCTGACTATCCCAATCTATTCGTGTTAAAATTTCTACATGGCTACACAAGGATTTAATAATAATAAAAAAATTGTAAACATACATAGAGCTAAAGCTGTTAGTTGTAAATTAATATAGTTTACAGTGTAGATATACTTACTAGGTACTTCTACTATCTACCGTGGTATTAACTAGGTGTATTAGTAATCAGTAATGTAATATTTTGTTGAATCAAAAACGGAGGAACAAAATTATGAACAAACGGAAAGAACTATCTGTGAAGGATAGACTACAGATGCAGATAGCACTTTATTCTTTTTATATCCTTACATTTAATATTTACTATTTACCCTTTTATTCCTCAGCCTCGGATAAAAAATGATACTGACTGCTGCTGACCGTGATTCTAGCATTAAATAAGCAAGGTACCTACCTACCTAAAATAGTCACCTACATTGGCACCAGCCAAAACACACGCCACACTACCACTGCACTGCTACTATTTTCCCTTGTGTGACTGTATACTGTATACTAGTTACTTTATTATTGTGCCCTTCTTCCTTGATGAGATACATACGTAATAAAAAAAAGGGTGCAGGGACCCTTTTTTATATCAAGCTATTACTTCGTCAATGAAAGGAATGAAAGGCTTAAACCTTTTTCTTGATTTTTTTTCTATCTTTTTTTGGGCCCTACATTTTTTATATCAATATCCATATCAATATCAAGGGATAGCGGATGGCTTGGCTCGGGCCATCTCGTTGAAACCCTTTATTTTTTATCATTATATTTTATAGATTGAATGATGATGATTTTCTCCAACTATTAGTATTAGTTCGTATATAACACTATGTACCTACCTACCTACCTACCTTAATACTGAATGGATGCTATGTTTATATTATTTCTTTAGGCCGGTGCGGTAGTTAGATTATGAATGCAGCCTGTGCGTACAGCACAAGTTCCAAGTGTGTACCAACTATTGAGTGTTGAATTGAAAAAAAAAATATAAATGAAAGATGAAATCAAAGGTACGCAATAATTTATTATACGGAGCGAAAGGGTTCCATCATCGTCTGCTGGTCTGGTGGTTTGCTTTTATTCAAGTTGAGAAAGGACAGGGCAGACCGTTTGAAATGCTGAGCATAAAAGACAGCCAGAGTATAGGTCCTAGGGACGTTGTACATTTTTTTTGCAACAATAGTAATCCTTTCGATTTTTATTTTCAATTTTTTATATCAGAATGAGACAATTGGCGGTAGCATCCGCACTGGCATTGGTTGGACGACACGCTGGAGTTGGAGGTCCTGCATACTGTCTAAGGGGTCTTTATAGACAGAGAGGCGGACGTTGTAAAGGTTATCGACAAAAAATTGTGGACAGCATAGGACCATTAGTAGTAACTACTAAAATACACTCTGAACTGACCTTTACAGTACAACAAAATAGTGAGTGAGGATCTCTGGATAATATTTTAGATTGGACCAGAAAAGACCGAGAGGGTTGAGGCTGGTCTTGGATTGGATTGAAGCTGTTCTGTGCCTTTGGCTTCGATTCGGTGATGGCATCTGTTTTGATTTCATTTTTATTACAGTTTTGATTGTCACGAAGACATGACCGAAGGTATCGTTGGGTGCATAGAGTAGCTTTTCTGTACAATTTTAATTCGAATTTTATAGGCATTGATAACTGTACGTTGGATTTGAAATTGAATTCAGGGGATCCGCGTCGTCAATGGCGATTCAAAACGATTCTCTTTTCCTGTAAAACACAAATGAATTACGGTTTAACAAGTTGTAATTACTGTGCTTTAAAGCAGATTCTTGGAAATTGAAAAAGTAGGTACCGTTTTTACTGAAGAGAAGTAGACAAATAAAACCCGGGTAGACTGGAGCATTTTGGTTTTACTCTGTAGAAGTGAAATACATGGAAATTGAGGAGGGGATCTGAACCCTTTCAGTGGCATTTTGTTAGTGGGGAGTTGTTACATTTTTCGGTTTCGGTGTTTCCTTGACGCAGACTCTTGTGGAGGACGGTTTGGGTTGGCCAAGCCTTGTTCTTGTTGTCATGTTGCTGAGGATAGTTGACATAGGATCGGAGGCAATGACTACTGCCTCCGCTTCCCGTGACTGGGTGGTAGTGGCTCCTTCGTTTCGCCGCAGTCAACATTTTTTTTATTTTTACGTTCAACCCTTTTCACTTGCTGGCTCTTCCTTCCATCCTTCCTAGTTGAAATTCACATGCAAATTTTCCAGCGACCATCAGTTGCCTCTTGGTCCCGGTTTAGTTCGGTTCCCCGCAGTGGTGGTGGTGGTAGCAGTCGTAGTTATTTTCCATTCCGTTGTGATACCGTGTCCGTTTTTGAAGTATGTGTCGTCCGAGGCAATCATAGTTTTTTCTGATTCCTGCAATGTTATTCAAATCAAAATTAAAGTGTTAGTTATTGCAGAATAGTGCAGAGGCAATTAGCTTTCATCGGCGGGTATTTGTTTTACTTCGGGGAAATTTGTATTAGAGTGTTTATAGGCAGAAGCCTATCGCTATTGTCTGTTTTTATTGCTAAATTTTGAAATTTGTGATTCTGTGATATCGTGCTGTGTTACTCGAGTTTAATTTACAATATCTGTGATTCGTTTTGACAGCCTCCATGGACGTAGGTGAACAATTGAAAAGTTCAAAGTCCAAATTATTCAAAATTCAGGAAATACAGAAAAAATTAATTTGGAACGTACATATTCTACTCAAGTTAAAAACAGAAGGTTGAGGAGTTATATCTGTACTGAAGAAAATGTAGTTTCGTAAACAGATTGAAATAAATGATAACAAAGCTTTTTAAAGTTTGATTTTTTTATAATTCTCGCATCATTTTTTTGTTGTGGATATCTTAAGAAATGTTTACGTACAAGAAACTTGTTTCAATTAGTATTGGAAAATTATGAAATTATATTGATACGGATATAATTCAAATTCAATGTGAATAGTTGATCTAAAATTCTGAGTTCAAACGGTTTGAAATTGACACAGTACATTTAGAAAACGTAGTTTGGACATTATACATACCTAGCTAATTCTATCTCCGTATTTGGGTTTCCAAAAAGAATAAAACTATTCCACTAGTATAAATTTCAGTGAATTTGTTTTTGATTGATCGTGATAGTTTATTTGCTTTTGGTTTTCCAACTTTAGTCAAACATTTTGGGCAAGCTCTATTTCGTACTTGTTGGATTGCGTCATTTATTATTTTACATTAATGTATATCTCTTACTACATTTTATTTACTTTACTGTTTTAAAGAACATACTAAAGCTTTTTAAATTTAGGTCAGAAGTTTCAATTTAAGGTACTGGGTGCTCTATAAAATAATACAGTAATTTCGTAGATTTTGAAGGTTTTAGGTTGCGTTGCTTGCTTACAAATAGTAATTATTTCAACTACCCTAATTTATGTATATCTGTTTACATTTTTCATCTTTTGCTAGCCATTCCGTGCTACTGAAAATAACCATACAACTTGCCTTCTTGAAAAGACTCAAAAGTTTCAAAACTGTGCCTTCTTTCTTCCACTAAACTAATCCGTAAAAAGTAGTGTCGAATTTCTAAATGAAATCTGCTTCCTAAAATTTTCACCACTTTCGAATCTGTGATTTTCAAATTTACTCTGTTGGACGATCAACATAGTTGGAATTGGAAAATTCTATTGTAGAATTTTGATTGGACGACTAAATGTAAGATTTACTTATTTGGAATTCGATATAAGCATGATAAATACTTGATTTCTTAATTATTTCATGTTTTTCTTCTCGTTTGTCTTTTTAATTTCGTTAAACGCACATAAGGTACGTATTGGTGTAGTGCTTAAGTAAAAATATCTACATCCTAATAATGTTGACTTGATCAGGAAGAAAGGACAGTAAACATTTCTGATTTTGTCGTGTAGGTAGTACAGTTTCCCGACGCCTCTTTTAATGCTTGAGTCCACACAAAAAAAATGTATAATTTTAAAAGTGTGTCTGCTGTCAAACATGAAAGCTTTAAGATTCACAGTCCTTTTACAAGCAGGTAATTACCTAACATATGTAGTAGTGTATGATATTCATAATGTATCTATTATACTCCATACATTAAAATGCAAACAAAAAAAAAGAATAAAAAAGGGTTACCTTCTGCTCCTTAATTTATACACACAAAAACGCTTCCGTATCTTTAATCAATGACATTACATTTCTAAATATACTGAATTAATATTAATAGTACGCATAGTGCCCAAACACACACACGACTTGTACATATGTACCATGGTAGGGTACGTCCTGATCGAAATCGTAAGTGTTTCTTCGAACAAGAGCGAGCATAGGTAGAATTATGATTACGATTCGATTGTGATATAAAAAATTGATATAAAAAACTACGATTCAGATCGGACCCTTAGCATGGCTCATGCTTGCATTGTTAGTACAGTACTTGGTATGTATGTACTGAATAAAAATAATACAGAAGTACTGCCTAACACCTACCTAAAGTGTGGCGTATACCCTTTCATTTTTTTTATCCAAGTCCTCCAAACTCAAAGGAAGGTAATCTACCCTTTCATTGGGATGACCCATTCATTTTTTATAGACATGCTCGATCCATTCATCCACTAACATCATGTCGTTGATATCAAAACTTAAAAGTGCGCTACGTAATAATAATAATAATGCTGTGCAAAGGAGGGTCAGAAGCAAGCTTGTTTTCACCCTTTCCACATAGTATTTCATGTGTAAGAAAAATAAAGGGTGGCCTACTTCTGATTCTAATTTAAAGAATAATAATAGTCATTTCTGTACTGTGATGCTTGTCGCGTGCTTATTATTTTCAGTAATCAGATTCAACATCTCCGTCCACGTGCCTATACTAAGGAACTCGCTAAGCAGTAAACATTTTCATTAATTAATTGATAATTAACGTGTACACAGTGATCGGTCAATTTCTTCATCCCCACCTGGGTGCTCGTAGCTCTGTTTTGATTCACAATTTCCGGAGCTGTTGAGCACATTAGCTCGATCATATGTTCCTCCTATAATAAATCAAAAATAAAACAAAATCATTATCATTAACATTATCACTAATACATGGGATTTGACCAGCCTCCAAACGACGCCAATAACTTTCAAGTTGTTGTTGTTTTTTGGAAAACGTGCAGATAGGTTGATATTTGATAATTTTTTGGACGGCTTCTGTGTTATTATTAAAAAGTTGATAGAAGATATTCTTTAACTTTTTATAGTTGTTGTTAGAATGTTGTTATACTGACCTTTTTTCTAAGAGTATGACCTAAATGAATAGCGCTTTTGAAAGTACAAATATGACCTTCCGTCTTTAATTCATCAAATAAAACGTAAAATAGCAGCTGTATTGGTATAGGCATTGAAGCTAAATGCATTGAAAGGGTTTAAATTGTCATTATCACGCACTAGGGTGGCGTGTAGAGGATTAATTAATTTGTTATTAGGACGTAATTACTTACCCAGTCTTATGGATTTCGACATTGACTTCCAATTCTTATGCCACCATGAAGCGAGCCCAAGGAACTGTAAAGTAAGAATAAGAAGTGGCACGTGTGCTGTAGTCTGTAGATATCTGGAGTGGTTATCTAGTACTACAAACACGAGTCCCTCCTTTAATTTTCATTTTTCATAGCTGTCGGTTATAGCCTTTGTTCTGTGGGTTTGAGAAGGACCGAAGAGTGAAAGGGTTGAATGTTCCGTAGTATGTAGAATTACCTGAGGCTCCAGTTTCAATTATCACGTC
The DNA here is from genome assembly GCA_034695205.1 of Dicyrtoma fusca. Lineage (NCBI taxonomy): Eukaryota > Metazoa > Arthropoda > Collembola > Symphypleona > Dicyrtomidae > Dicyrtoma > Dicyrtoma fusca. Next base: position 2,103 of record JAQFZC010004016.1, on the reverse strand, counting down.
ATTCCCCAACCTCCAAGTGGACTGAGACTGAGGGTGTGTGCAGGGATGGCACGAGTTCCAACGTCAGTTGTTTTATATTCCAAGTCATCACATCATCGGTATCCTTTATTAGTTCGGTAAAGTGGACCCCAAATGCACCACTGACAATAGTAGTAGCAGAAGCAGAAGGTTAAATCCCTATTTAGACAACATTTAAATCGAATTTCACTGATTGTATTAAAACTTCATACTTCGTGCAGTTACACATCGGTTAAAAAATGTTTTACTTTAATATAACACACTTTCCTTACCGTAATGATAATTACCAGATAAAAAATGCCTTCCCTCCCTGTCGCAGGTCAGAGGTTTGATGTTGATTTTGGTTTCAGTTACAATTGACTTTAATCGCCAGACAAAAAGGGGGTTTCTTTTTCTTCTGAATGCCGGCTATAAACATCCATGGATTTTTTGCTGCAATCATCACCTTCCAATGAAGCAGTCCAGCCGCAGACAAACACCCGCAAGGATCTTTTATTCGTCAATGAGTAGTTGATTCTATAGTCGAGTTCTGTAGCCCTTTTATTAGGGTAATTTTAACCCCACGCTTTGCATATGGTGTTCTACCTCCATTCCAATTTCAAGTTTGAGGCTTGAGGGGGTTGTTTGATCAACAACGAACAACTTCTCTAGACCTGGTGCCTGAATCTGGAAAATGAAAAATATCAAAATGTTTTATAATTCTACAATCTACAATGCACTGTCTATAAATAGGTGCCTACCTTCAATACTTGCAGGTAGTAATAATACATTCAACATTCAACAGGCATTAGGCATCGCAACAGCATTCGTTACAATAATTTAATTGTTAATCGTAAACAGTTGACAGTTAGTAGTACAATAATACACAAAAGTAAAATGCGTCCCCACCAATGCAATGCAGTGGAATTTAATTGAAATAACAATTAAAGTTAATAGGAAAGAAGTTACCTACCCCAATAAACTTTTTGAATTGAATTTTTTTGATTTTTTCTTGTTCTTGTTAGCAATGAAATGTTCCAGCCTCGTTTCCTTCAGCTGTTTTCAATTATTACACGTGCCTTTTCCATTTATTGTGTTTTTTTTCAAAACAATTTTGAAAAGACTAGTCAAGCGCACTAGCACTGTCGAAAGTACGAAGTAGAAACACTAAAAAAAAGATCCAGGTAACAGAATTTGAAGGGAGCGATAGTGGAGCGTGCTTCCCCGAGGGTGCGTTTACTTTCTCTTTTTCTTGAGACACTCGCCTGGCTATAGTATTGCAGAGAGTATAATGGCAATGGTGCTTCTAATTTATTTATTTAATTGCAATTAACTTTGCTTCATTTAGGAATTGAATATTGGACGGAGCACAGTCCCTGTTAACCTAAACTTTTTACTTTTGGGACAAGCTAGAATTTTAGAGTTTTGGTTTTGGGCTTTAGCGCCACACGAATTTCTAACGACGAGCTTTGCATTGGGAATAAAAGTACAATAGAATCCATATTGCATTGAAAAAGTGAAATTGAATGGGAAATGGAGAAATAGGGAAATGCCCTTTCCGTAAATAGGGAAAAAGATTGAAAAATGCTTCCGTATAGAATATAGAACTAATGCATCTGTGTCTATAGTAGATACAAGTATAAATAATATGTAAAGCTACTTCATCTGTACTTCATCTTCATCCCACACATCCCACCCTGCACACGTCACAAAACACCTTTCGCTTTCACAGTCCAGCAGTCCAGCCCAAACAACATTAAATCAACATCCCAGCAGCACATCTATGCAATACCCACAAAAATATATTTACTATTAAATTATTAACCTTTTCGAAACGGCAATATATCCAGTTTTACATCTCTTTGAAAATACCAATTTCTTGTTTTGACCTTTTTAAAAAGTTTTATTTACTAGTTTTGACCTTTCTGAAAACGCTAATTTCGTGTTTTTGACCTTTTTAAAAACGCTAATTTCTTGTTTTAACCTTTTTAAAAAGTTTTATTTACTAGTTTTGACCTTTCTGAAAACTCTAATTTCGTGTTTTTGACCTTTTTAAAAACGCTAATTTCTTGTTTTAACCTTTTTAAAAAGTTTTATTTACTAGTT